>PVJD01012143.1:0-41587 GCA_004026545.1 Mormoops blainvillei
GACACTGCGGAGATGGTCGGAGCCTTTCCCAGGATGGCACTAGAACTAAAGTGGAAGGTTCAAATGAGAGGCACTGGAGACAGATGGTCCTCTGTCTGTGTGTGGGGGGGGGGCGCGGTTTAAGAATATTCTTCCAATACCTGCTCCCCAAAAAGTTTAATAGGGGCCTCTACTTAATTTGCCTCTCTTTCTTCAGCAAAATAGTCAGACATTCAGTTATCAATACCAACCAGTTTTGGTTATTGTTACATATTTAGTCCTCACCTGAGGATATGTGTATTGATTTTAGAGAAAGAGGAAGGGGGAGAGAGAGTGAGGAAGGGAGGGGTGGGGTGGGGGGAGAGAGACAGAGAGAGAAAGACAAAGAGAAAGAGGGAAGGAAATAGTGATGTGAGAGAAACACTGATGGTTTGTCTCCCATACGCTTCCGGACCATGGATCAGACCCACTACCTAGGTATGTGCCCTGACCTGGAATCGAACCCTCAGCATTTTGGTGTACAGGACGACATTTCAACCAACCGAGTCACCTGGCCAGTCCACTTTTGGTTATCTTAATACTCAAAATGAACTGGAAGGTATTTCAAGGTAAAGGTAGCTGTTATCTTTAACATTATAGTTGTTAGAGATTTCTGATTTTATCTACAGCCAGAATGTTTGGCACGTGTGTGGCAATGTGTTGTATTACTGTATTGCCCCCTGTCCCGTGGAGCAATATGCATGTGTGGTCACAGTCAGCTACCTTCAGCATCTTATCTCAACTGCCCCCGATGACTGGAAACACCAGCATCACCGCATGATGATGCAAGGAAAGAAGGGCGAGGGCTCAGAAAGCCCAGAAAGATGAGAGAGAACTTTCACAACTTGTACCCCACTCATTCTGTACATTTAAAAACTGAAATACTTGTTATTACAAATTGAATTCCAAACTCTGTGACGTATGGCAGAGTAGAAATAGCTTCGGATCCCGTCGACACGCCCGCCCCACGCCCTAATCCCACTGTTTAACCTCCTTCCCTCTGATTCTGCAAGTTAACCTGAAAAGCTCAGAGAGTCCAAGGAACAGAGGGAAGCTTATCCAGCCCGGGCCGCACCATAACAGCTTATCAGCATGTTTAAATTATGTGTTTAGGCTGACAGGCAAACGGATTTCAGGGCAGAATCCTTCGAAAGCAGGAGACAGCTTCCTTCGGCTCCACGTCATCGTTTCATGTAGATTGCCTATTAGATTCTCGAGGTGTTATGAAAAATGGATTTGGAGATACTTGCTTGACAGCGGGTAGACTAATGGAATCTGGTGACTGTATTTAAAATGTGCAGGGGTTTGTTATAACAATGGTAATAGAAATATCAATTGTGCTGACAGGTTAAAAAAAATCTGTCAGTGAATGATAATGAAGTTATTTAAATGTCGACTCACTCGCAAACATTTTCCAAACCCTAAATTATTCGCGCTGCTTTAACCTCATGCAGCCTGTTGTATTAAGGAGCGGAGCTGGCGATGTGGCCCGTGCGCCTTTGGCTCTGGAAGCTATTTTTATGCCTCCAAATGCACTAGGAGCAATGAAAGTGGCCGCTCTTAATGATTTGGGGAAAGAATCAGAACACGGAAGCCACAGCTGCGTGGTTTAGAGGTGAAAGCTACTCTGCTTTCAGAACATCTCCTTGGCGCTGATCTGAGTAACGTCCTGGTGCTTCCTGTCCCCGAGCTTCCCCCTCTGGCTCGAGCCTTTGTTTTGTGCCCTTGGCAATAGGGTTTCGTGTGTCTGGGGTAGGCCATCTATGCGTTCTGGGGTCGGGAGGTAGAGAAGCAGCAGCTCAGGTAAATGGATACTTTATAAAGCCTTTCGAAGAAGCAGCCTGCCCCATCCTTGGTTGAAAGAGTGTGCCCATCAGCCATCATACATTCACTCACCACTATGTGTGGAAGCCACCTGCTATGTGCTGGCACTGTTCTGGGAACTGGGGACTTGGGGGTGAACAAAGATACAGTCAGGCAGAGGTTTCTCAATGAGAAAGTAGGGGAGCGTGGAACATGCCCACCACCCTCCTCCCACCCATCTGGTTGTGTCTGCCAGCAGCAGGGACTGCAGTCGTCCTCGGCAGGCTGTGTGAGCTGCGTATTGACTTAGTAGAAATCCAGTGGACCACACAAGAAGAGCATGCATCCCTGGAGTCAGCAAGTTGTTTGGAAGCAAATCGTGAGTCCCGGTGCTGTGTCCCGGTGCTGTGTCCCGGTGCTCTGTCCCAGTGCTCTGTCCCGGTGCTCTTCTGGGAGCCGGGAAGCCAGCAGTGATGCAATAGACCTTCCCTGTTCTCATGGAGCTTGCAGTCTGGTGGGGGAAGATAGATAAAAAAATAAGTGGGTAAAGAGCATGAAAAGAAATGAAAAAGACAATGGGGGATTGAGAAGGGGCAGGGGTTTCTGTGCCATACAGCGTGACCGTTGCCCAGAAAGAAGCGGGGGACCATCTGTTGGGGCAACTGGGGAAAGAGCTTTTGAAGTACGAGGCATAGCAAGATGAGCGTGGGCAGGGGTAGGACTCAGGCAAAAAAGGGAGGGATTATGTGTTGGGCATCTTACAATTATATTGCAAATCTATTAGGTAAAAAAGTAAATGTGGAAATAACAAATCTGGAGTTTCTTGGAGCCGGGCCACTGACTGGTGACTCAGCGAGTGCCCGAGTCTGGTGCCGCGTGACTTCGTGCTCTCTTAGGCTGTGTGTGTCGATGACCTTCACGAGTCATCATTGAATCATTAAGAGGCTAACCCACTCACTGCGGCAGCATTTCTAGCCTTCCCTGAGCCAGGATGGACCAGATCAATGACATACTTTCTTTTCTTCTTTGATTGTTGCGGAGAGCTTCTGCTTATACATTTCTTAAAGTCGATTCTCCCTGGGAGGCCCTCTGTCCTTTTACCTCATATGAAGAACAGCCAGGTTTTAACCTACACATGTAGGACTTTGAACTGTTTCAGTTCACATTTCTTTTACTAAGAAATGCAAAACTAGGTTTCATAAATATATTCTCCTATAGCCGCTGAGAGCAGCGGCGCACCATGGGGTTAAGGGCAGCGCCTGCGAGTTCTGTGCCCTTGAATAGGCTGGTTATGCTGTTGGGTGTTTCTTATCTGTAACACTTGGTTAATATCAATGTTCATTTCATAAGAATCTGCATATGGAGTGTTTAGGTCACATTAAATTTTATGATCTGTTAGGTTTCTTAAGCATAAGAGTCTATTAAGCGATGGAATCCTGACACGTTTATTATAGAAGGAGTGTGCAAAATCTTTAGCTCCTATATTTCAGTTCTTACCCATACCTCTCCAATCCAAGTCCCACACAAAACTAACACACGTCCCTTAAAATATAGTCTAAATGCGGTTGCATTTAGAAAGGGTAATAGCTTCACGAATGTCGCCTATTTTCTGCAAACTAAATCTCGGTCATTTTTAGTAGTTGAGATTTTCCTTGAGGGTTCATGTTTTGAATTTTAGTTAAGTGTTAGGCAAAAGATACAGAAAAAAAATCAAGAAAAATCATCACCCCTCTATAGACTGGTCCTTACTTTTCTAGCCTCCTTTCTATTAACACCATTAGAAAAAGTGAACCATTTTCTCAGCTCCAACATAGTCCTACTGATTCCCTCTATCACTAGGCAAACATTATTAATGTAACAATATTTTCACATTTCATCCTTTTCACATCGCCACTCCCATGTAGATTTTGCATCTGTTCCTTTGTTCTTAAACTTGTAAGTATTGTTCAGAGTAATGAATAGAGAAAACTACCCAAGAAAAGGAGCTAGAGAAAGGCTAGCAAAATCTTTGAGACACAAAAGTCTTACTAAGAAGAGAAAGTTTTCCTGTTACTTACTCTTCAAACTTCTCACTTACCCCAGTAAGACCAGGGTAAGAATGGGGAGAAAAATGCCAAACACCAAGATTGCACCGAGTCAGGAGATGGATCTCAGATGTTTCTTAGAGAGCAGAGGGGAGTTGCACATCAGCATGAGTTTGAGTAGAAAGCAGGTGACTGTGGCCCATAGGTGAGATCTCCCATGAAAGCATGTCGGAATCCCCTTCAAATGGTCCTGAAGAAAGCAGGTCATACATTGGGGTCACCCATGGCACCTTCTCATTTACAGTGCTCTCACCAATTTCCTTTTCTAAAATCCTACCCATTTTCCATTTTCAAGCTCTACAGTTTTTTCCTAAAATCTCTGCACAATACCCCAATGTTTGGTGATTTGAAATAGCATCTAAATTCTATGGCGTATTGACTATTTGTAATATATATATAACTAGGTATATAACAATACATAATTGTTAGAATACAATATTACCTGTAATACTTAGAGATAATATATATAAATTTTAGGGTGAAAATACCCGGGATCCCCAGCCAGAATAAATTCCTGGCCCCTTAATTCCAGAATCCCAGGTCGCACAGCTTTGCACCCCAGTGCCTGTTCTGGAGCAGGTTCTTAATGTGTGGTGATGAAGTTTTCAGCGTCAACTTGTATTTGCTCTTTCTGGCCTGCAGGAATTTGCAACTTTTCATCAATATTAGAAGTGAATCAACATGATTACATTTTTGTGGTTTTCTAATTAAACCAATTTTATTATCTAAGCCTTGTTAATTCTTATCTGAATCATTGCCCTTAACACATTATAACTTTATATGTCTGCCTCTGAAGTAAATCTGTTGGAAACTTGAGAGTAGGGACAATGTGTTGTGTCCTGGTATTTAGCATATCAGGGTCTGTCACATTTTTAGGAGCTCTATGAATATGAATGAATGAATGAATTGTATTGTATTGTATTGTATTGGGAATCTCCAATATGTAAAAAGAAGACTGAAAGGAACTTTCATTTATATGTGTTCTCCTTAAATTAAAAAAACACAGCGCTGTGGTATAATGTTAGTAACACAGGACTCGGGGAAGAGTACCTGGATTCAAACCCGAGCTGACTACCTCTCAGCTGTTTTCTTCGAATGGGTCACTTAAGTTCTTTCGTCCACTTGCCCCAAGTACAGATAATATTCTGTACTGCACATGATGACAGTAACGATCTAATAAGATTATAATTCTGAAATATAGAATAGACTTTCATAGAGAAGCTGATTAAGGCCTATTTATTAGTCTGAATTAATAAGGTATTGACCAATGGATAGATAAAGAGGAGACGGTCTCCACAAAGGGAGTGTCAGTGCCAAGCAGTAACGCCTCTCAACTGCAGCTTTGCTAAACACTGCAAAAGGCTGCCGAGTAATATGTGAAATTTCACATATTAAGACATTTTCTTTCTGTTAAATAATAGGAAAAAACTGAATGACCTTTGAAGGGACTGACCCACCATATATTCTATGACTCACGGAAGAAAACACAATTTGTAGATAAATCAGTAGAACCTGCTTTTCCGCTATGTCAAAGATAAAGCATCCGTTCGGAAATGTCACATCTAAGTAAAATCTCTTTATTTCTTTGTTCAATTCAAGGGCCATGCTCATCTCTTAATCTTTTAAAATTAACCACATCCGTTATGCAATGTGCATATGCTAAGGAGCAGTAAGAGATGGAGTTTTCATTTTTACCAATTCAATTTAAATGCAAATGTTAACCACTCACATGATCCTACTGTGTACATAATTAAGCATCATTGTATACTACATGAATCATTTAGTAACCTTCCAAGAACCGTTCTGCTACGTAAAACATACGTAATACTGACAAGCAGCCCAATGACGTATACTTCCGTCCTCATTAATGCTCCTTTTGTATTATAGGTCAACCGATTATGGGACAACCTACGAGAAGCTGAATGACAAAGTTGGGCTGAAAACAATTTTAAGCTATCTCTACGTGTGTCCCACCAACAAACGTAAGGTAAGAAATGTATACTCAGCATGCTTATTTGTGATGTGACTTCTGTCTTGGTTTGCTAACCTCTCTAGCCTCCTAAAAATCCATTGTAGTTCAGCTTTAAGGGATGGATGGATGAGCTGATGAATGTTAAGGTGGTAGAACGTCTGACACATTGTAATTTGCAGATCAGCAGCTGTGACTGTAGGAGGGCAAGGGGTAGGTTTATCATTACCATTTCCAAAAGGCAACTACAGGGAATGAGTCTTGTTAGATGGATGCTGCTGACACTCTTGTAAGGCCAACGACCAATCAGTGACAAGCATCAGCATGGACCTTGACAAAAACGAAAAAAAGATGAGATTTTCGTTTGTCGTCCTCTGTTTTCCCCTGACATGGAGTAAATAGATTAACTAGAATTGAAGTGAATGCACTGTCTCACAGAAGGTTGGAAGTTTTATTTCTAAAGTTTATTCAACCTGCATACAAATGCCAGGATGGAAACTTCTGCTGGAAGGGACCTTGTAGATCAGCAAATATTACACCCTAATTTTACAGATGACAAAAACTAAGGTTTAAAAGAAGGAAATGGTTTGCTCCCATTGCAGAGTTATGGGCCCAGTTGGGACTATAATTCAGGTTTCTTGGTTGGCGGTCATACCACATTACTCCGCTCCTATTACTCTTCTGAGAGAGATGCTATTTTCTTAGGAAGAAAATGTTTGCGTTTGAATAAGAAAGACCTATTTGTCTCAGGAGGAGAGTCGTTTGGTCTTAAAGACTTGCATGGTCAAATTCTAAATTCTGACACAATTTCTAAGTATTGCATGAATTACATGAAATAACAGTGTTCATCAAGAAATAGAAAAGTGCTATTCATTAATATGTCCCAAGCCATATTCTGTTAGGAATCTGCACTGATACCTAGGCTCTCATTTCACATCTGTCAGTGGCTACTGTTAGTGGCCTTGGGTAGGATCTGCATTTTGTTATTGGGACCGTGAGAGGTGGACGAGAACATCTCTATAAACAGTTATTTTTGACACTGGCTGCACATTCAAAGCACTAGGTGGTCCCCAAATGTGCAAGCCGTGGTCCCACCCTGTTGCTCTGGGTTGGGGCTCAGGTACCTGTACCTTGAGCAAGCTCCCCTGATTCTTCTGGTGTGTATCTAGGGTGAGAACCACTTATACAAGTGTCATGTTCCCTATGGCTATAAACATTTCAAATTCTTCAACAGAAGCAGCATAATTTACCAGTTGCCCATAGATTCTGTTCTGATGGCTTGAGTATAAACCCATCTAAGCCAATTAACAAATGTATGACTATGGTAATTTCCTTAATCTCTCCAAGTACAGTGCCATCAAATTTAAAATAGGGGATAATTGTAGTACTGACTTCATGAGGAAAGTTGTGAGGATTATATGAAATAAGTCATTTCAAGTGTTTAGCACAGAGTAGTTAAGCTTAATCAATGTTTTCTTTTCACTTTCTTCTCCTTTTATCACCTTCCTCCCCCTACTTGTTCATATAATTGTTGGAGGTAATAGTGCTGATTATCCTCTATAAATAGCAGTGTTCATTAGAACTTTCTACAGCGATAGAAAAGTTTCTCTGAGCCCAGTACTGTAGACATGAACCTCTTGGGGCTACTGAGTGTTTGAAATGTGGCTAGAATGACTAAGGAACTGGATTTTACATTTTATTTATTTTCCATTAACTTGAATGTAAATACCTACCTTTGGGCAATGGCCACAGTATTACACATTTCAGTAATGTCACCCTCACACGTTTAGAAATGTACCCTGAACTTTCCTATTGTCCCTTTACTAGCTGGTTATTGGCCCATCATCAACAATTACATGTAAACAAATTTTGATCTGCTGTAGATCTTCCTTATAATCTTAAATTGAGGAACTGAACCTATATCCTTTATTTTTATAATGAGGTTTAGTTATGTTTGTTGGCTTTGCATTAACTCTTGTAATCCCTATTGATTTTTCCTCTAGTTCACATTTTAAGTAAATTCTGTTTAACAGTCAACACACTGTAGACACCATAGGGTACAAATGGAAAAAAGCCAGCATTCTGCCCCCAAAGGTCCTGCATTCTCATAATAAATGCGGTATGAGTTTTTGTAATTGAAAGTTCCCTTGAGAATGTTCCTACCTTACCAGTGACTTCGGGTGAGTCACTTCCATTTTCCCATTTGTGAAGTGATATAGGCCAAATCAAGAAGATTGAGTGGAAGAGACCTGAGAATCATTCTCATCTAGTGATAGCCTGTCTTAATGATACTAGAGAAGACTATGATTTAAAACACAAGATGTCAAATATTGTTTGTAAGCATAGCCTTTTCATCAGCATCAGAAGAGGTCATGAGCTGGAGATTCCAAGGTTGTTTGCAGGAGCAGGACTTGGAGAGTGAGACTCTGAAATCCTGACGTAGCTCTCAAGAGTGGAAGGAAAGTATAGACAGAACACAGCAAGGAGCCCTGCCATCGAACCCCTTCATGTCACTGCACCGGTATCCGTCAGACTTCATACCACTCACTCTACAGTTACCTGGAGGACTTAAAAGAGGGCATTTGGCTATGGGCAGTTTGCTGAAATCAAGACTTGAGAAAGAGAAGGCATTGCCCATGTGAGAGAATGGTTTCCTCCGGGACAGTTACCTTCCAGAAGCAGAGTCAGGCCTGAGCTGTTTCAATGACAGTGTTTATGGGAGAACCTAAGAGAAGGGATGTTTCCCTCTGCAGATAAACGAGGCCTTCAGGGTCACTTTCTGCAATGTTGATAGATTTAAGAAATATTGGAGGATGATGAAAGTCTTTACAATGGTGCAAGAATCAATAAAGTTGACATAACAGTGAATTTGTGTGCAGTTTTTCTACTTGTGAAATGAATTTATCACCATGAAAAATGTATTTCTTCCCCCCAAAGGGACACAATGGGACCAAAGAGATAGTACCTGTGCAACGTTTTAAAGTGGGAATATATGTCCCCAATCAGTGAGAATTTATGTTTTAAAACGGGTGATGGGGAGGAGGAGAAAAAGGAGAAGAAGAAAAGAAGGATCAGGCCCTGTTAATTATGTGGACAAAGGCACTCAAGTTCCTTCCAGTCCCCCCAGGACTCCTGCGTCCTCCTGTGGAAAGCCAGGCCCCTTTCAAGGGTTGCATTAATGCTTTGAGTTCTCTGGGGTGCTATCAAACAAGTTAACATCTTCTGTGCCAGACCCTTCTATTTGCTTTTCACATCTGAGAGCAAATGGAATAAAACTGACATCCGGGTAACTGTCCTGCAGTTCCAGAAACCTGTTTTGCCGCCATGTTTTTATTGCGACTTTTAACTGCTTCCGAGGGCCAGTGCAGCTCCAGCTGATTGACCAATCAGCACGTCTCCAGCAGCGGGCATCATGCCCTGGCTTTGCAGGCAGCTTTTTAGGGGCGTTGCGGGGATCCAGAGGAAAGCAGGCTCTTCTTTACAGTTTAAATTGATGACTGCCCAGTGGCTGTCTGCTATAAATTACAGCAGCTTTTCTTGGATAGGTCCGTTACAGGAAAAAAATGTAGTGAGTTCATAGGGCAGGACAGAAAATCTTGACTAAGACGTAAGAAAGCCTGTTCCCAGGTACTATCCTAGCTCATGCACACCCCCTTTCAGGGGGAGCCCTGTGCCTGACCTCTGATGCACGAGGTTGGCTCAAAAGAACAAAGACGAGGCGGATCCTAGTGGCAGAGCATAGGCAGGCTTAGCTATCTGTCACTGTGTCTCCCAAGGAGACACATACCCTAACCCCAGTTCATGGTAAATCCCAGTGCTTGTTGGTATCCTCGGTGGTTTATTGGATACATACATATACTATTCTGTGAGAAAAGATGACTTAAACTATCCCTGAAATGAGCAGCTGGGACGTCGAGAGTGATGTGAAGAACAATACAAATATAGTGAAGGAAAAAAAAATCAATGCTGAAACCTCAGTCTCATTCTCACTGAGTTTATTTGTATTCTGCCTGAAAGGAAAACTTCTTTATACTCTGTGTGGATCTATCAGTGTTACCTTTCCCGTTACCCCCCACCAACCTTCGCTGTTCTCCCTTCAGGAGATGTTGTTAACATCTTCAAGGTTTCAAGAATACAAGATCCCAGGTGGCATTCATTGGAAGAGAGAAGATACAAAAAAGTATTTTCTTTAAAAATGTGGAACAGCTCATCATTTAGTTGTTAGACCCTTGTATTCTCTGCATATGATGTTTCCAGCCAAGAAAATAAAACTAGAGAATATTTGTTCACTATATTTCCTGTGCCCCCTCCAACTCCTGTTGCTTCTCCTTTCTGGGTTATCACCACTCAATCAGTATTATTCCTGTGGAGAGAACCTTTCAAGACTTTCATGCTGTTAATAGGACCCTAGTTCCCAGAACACATTGACCATTCTTTTGCGTCTCTTGGTACTTGCCAACGTGAAACACTGTATTTTCTCCAGATGTTTTGGCTTTAATTACTATACTGTATGTGGCACTTTCTAAATAAGCATTTAATCATTGACTCCTTTCCTCTTCTCTTTATAACCTGGGCTTACCTAATTCCTCTTGTCATTTGCTTGGGTAGTCTATATCATATATGTGACTTTTGGGGACAGGGAAGAAGTGGTTGATAGAATCTGCCAGCTTCTCTTAGGGGAAATTATGGAATCACCGAGTCAGAACCTAAAAGATGTTGGACATATTCAGATTCTACTTTTCTACCTCACATACATGGAAACCAATTTCGGGAGAATGTAGCGACTTGCCTGAGAGGTTTCATGCAGCTGGCGAATGAAAAACTAAGATCATTAGACCTTTAAAGTAAATCTCAGATGTCACCTATTTCATAAAATCTAATCAATTCCACTAGTGAGATTTTCTCACACCCTCTTATATCCAAGGCATCTGCTTTTCTATTCTAGCACTTTTCTCTTGTTTCTTTTTTTAAAATTATAGTTTATTGATTATGCGGTTACAGTTGTCCCAATTTTTCCACCTTTGCCCACCTCCACCCAGCACCCCCCACTCCCGCAGGCAATCCCCACACCTTTGTTCATGTCCATGGGCCATGTGTATAAGTTCGTAGGCTACTCCATTTCCTATACTGTACCTTGATCCCCATGGCTATTCTGTAACTACCTATTTGTGCTTCTCAATCCCCTCACACCTTCACCCACTCCCCACACATCCTCCCATCTCTTCTGATTATAGCTATAATTTGACTGGACCTAACCCCCGGCCCTTTAGAATGCAAAGTCTTCGATGGGGTTAAGCACCTTGATCGGTTTTGTAGCCACTACCAAGCACAGGTGCCGGTACACCACAGGTATCTAGCTCATGGCTGAGGGTTGGAATTGAACTCAGGCTGGACCTGGAAAAGGAAGGTACCTTGTGAAAGCAGCTTCAACTCATTTCTTTTCTCTAATTATAAAATGAATTCTTTCAAGTGAATAAACAAAGATAGTAAAAAAAAAAAATCCCTGTAGGTTTTAGTCATTTCTAGGCAATGATGTATAATTTTATCTTTTCTAGCCAAGAAGAACATGATTAATATTTAAAATGCCAGGACTTTGCATAGCGCTCACTCGGCATTGTCTGGTGAGACCACGGGGAGCCAGTGTATTGTATAATACATCAAAGGGGGTGCGTGACATCTCCTCTGCCGACACTCAGCACTTGCTCATTCCACCCCAACTCTTTTATCTGTCTCTTTGTACATAAGATCATGCCTTTGCCTCTAATCTTTTTAAAAATAATGTTATGTTTCATTCATAAAGAAGTGTGATGCATGAACGCAGAGACATAGTGGTAGTGGCGTTTTCCAAACTTCAGTGCAAGTGGCTTTTTTAGGGAACAAATGCTCACTATTTCCCTACACTTAACCTGGGCAAGGATGGCTGAAGGAAGAGATTATCTCGTTGGACCCTTCCTGGGTACAGCTGAGTGTTTATACTGTTTCAGTCCATTAAGCATTGTTCCTTTCTCAAGTTTTCCAAAGTAACACGAAATCCAAGAAAGCATGCCACATCTGCATTTTTTTCCCCTTTGGGTGATTTTTTAATAGTCATCCAAGCCCCTGAGTTTCAAACAAGTTACAGAATAATCAGTGCAAAGCACTCTGTTTGAAACAGGGCCAGAGTGCCAGGAGCCGTGCCCACTGGCGAGCCCCATCTTTGCCCCATGGTGGCACTAGGGAGCTCCAGGAACTCCTAGGCTCCAGAGAACACACTGGGGAAAAAACACTGATCTAGACCATTCCTCCTCTATATACTGAACACCACCTCAGACAGCCACCGTGTACTATTTTATAGAGCCAAAGCACCTGTGATAACATTCATAAAGTAAAAAGCTCATAAAACCACACTCTTTTTGATTTCAGCAGTGTGTCACACAGTAGGCACCTTTACCGAATTGTATCTGTGTTTAACACTAATGTTAAAAAAAAACAAAAAAAGCAGCTCACGGTACACCTGGTTTCTCAGAACTGATCGAGTTAACTAGTAGTTTTCCACTTTATTTCATGTAGCTTTAAGTAATACTCAGTACTTTTTTGTTGGAAAGAAGCTTCTTGCATAATTAATATCACATATTTGTTATTCCTCCTTTGTAAGATGTCATATCTTTCACAAACAATAAACATCCAATACATTAAACAGTAATCATGAATTGCCGATCTAAAAAACACTAAGTTATATTTGTATGAGGATCAAGTTTATGTAATGCTGATGTTATAATTCAGAGTCTTATTAGCCACATTTATGTTTAAAAAATACAGGTAGTGGCTAGATAAATAGATAGGCATTACAAAGATGTTAGATAGATCTGCAGATCAACATTTTTTTTTAAGTTTAGATAATGCTCCTAGTTGGCTTCAGGTGGTATTTCTTTACCAAACTGGAGGAAAAATAAACAAAACTGTGTCCTTTGGCCTTATCCCCTTTTAACAAATGAAGTTAATCAGGACAGAGATAGCCCATATAGTCCCCAAATATCTATGAAGTCCGACTGATCCGGAAGCCGCATATTGCTTACATTACTGATGGAGCCTCGGGGCAGGTTGTCTCTGCAGCCAGGGGAGGAGACGGTCGCACAGAGGAACGGAAGCCTGTGAAGTGGCTGATCCTTCTTGAGATATACGGCATAGACTATCCGCCTTCACCTTCTCTGGGGGGCAGGCTTACAGATTTAGTTCTCTATTCCCTATATATTTATTTATTTTTGCCTTGTTATCTGTCTTTATTAGAACTGGTATTCTCCGAAGCCTGGCTGGCCTGATGTTAAATGCCCACCCATTACCCTTTTATGAAGGTCAAATACATTATCTCAGGTTGGTTCCAAGTTACGCTCTGCTGTGGAAAATGGTCAGAGGTCTTTTCAACATTCTGGTCTGTTTGCTTCCAGCATGCTCCCTGTGGTTTCTCAGAGGTTTCCATCATCCGGTGTTTGACATACTGTATCTAGAACATTTGTTTCCAGTGAATAGCCCGTGCTGCTCTCATGATGGATGGAGATGGATGCCAGCTGCTCCAGGGAACGTGCCATATTTACTAGGGTGGAGACGTTTCACTGCAGTATATCAGAGCTGCCCCACACTTTTTCTTGGTGCCGTCCTGAAAAACAAAGTTAAGGTCGATGAATCTGTAATAAGACTACTTTCTTTTTTCTTCCGTGGAGAAGTTAAGAGAGTACCACCAGCCTCAAAGGCTAAGTTGCCCCCATGCGGACATTCCTTTTTCTGGCCTGACCTTTCTCCTGACCAACTCTGCTTTTGATGCTTTGTCCTTCTGTACCTCTAGGCATTCACCTCCCATTGGACTGGGTCTCTAACTCTAACATGCTTTTTATTCCATGTCCCTCCAAGTCGACTACCTGAAATGACTTTTTCAGAACAAAATGCTATAGCTTGTAGGCGACAGAATGGGCTTGGGTCTTCGCAGGGAAAAATGCCTGCAGTGTGGATTACGCCATTGGATGATGGGGAAGAGCCGCTTCTGCCCTGACTGCTGGGGGTTGTGTGTGTTTGTTCGGGGACTGGAATACTAAGTATTGCCATGATGGACACCATCTGCCACTAAGACAGGAGCATCACTGTAGGGGAGAAAAGGACAGGGAATCCAAAAAATAAAGAGCGTGGAAAATAAAACACTCCGAACACAGCACCTCTTATAGGGAAGAGAATAGATGTTTGGGAGGAGAGGCACAGAGGTTGAGCCAAGAGGGAAGATGAAAGAAACACCGCAAAGCATGGAAAGTAACAAAATAGCGATGAGAGAAAGCTAATACGAAGAGCACAATGAAGACGCAGGTAGAAGAAAACGAGATAACGAAATCATAAATGTTTTCAGCAGTAGATTTAGAATGTCCCGAGATCTGGCAGAGAGAAGAAGGCCAATTTACCAGGTACTTATTAAGACTTTCAGAGGGAGGACAATGTGCCCTTATCTCTCTGTTCTTCCTGAGGGCTTTCAAAGGGGTAAAAGATGTTGATGGCTGTGACTGAAATTGCTTTTGCCAGGAAGGAAAGCACAATTATGACTCAAGTGTGGGGGAGTGGCAGGCCTAGACCTGGCTCCCCAGCTCCCCGGTGGCAGATTCAAGCGTCGTTGCCCCTGCCTACAATTAATGAATATCCGTCCTTTAATGCCCTCTCCCCATCCCTCCGGGGAATGGCCTCTCCTATGTATGTGCACTTTCTGCATGCGTTTGGTGTACTAACAGCACCTGTTTCAGTCACCGTGGAGCTACAGTTCGTCTTTGGTAGGTGGTCATTGTGAATTTCTGCCTGGTGGAGTCATTGGTTGTGGTGTCATTGTTAATATAGGGGGCCCTGGAGCCAGGAGGCCTCACGCGAAATTCCAGCTGAGCCACATACTAGTTCTAAGCCTTTAGACAAGGTTTTATTTGTTGGTTTTTCTGTTATTAACCTCTCCGTGATAGTTTTCTTATCTCTAAAAGAAAATATAATGACTGTGTCAATATCAAAAGGCAGTTCTGAGAGGAGTCAAAGCAAGCCAGGAACAGTGTGCAACTCCAAGCAAGCATTCAAAAAATGTTAGTCTCATTATTGTCATTATTTTCTCTTCCAAAATAGGGGGCCATGCCTTGTGCTGTCATTTGTCAACTCAGCCAAAATTATTAAATGTGTATGTTGTGGCAGATCTTTGTTAAGAACTAGGAAGTGGTATAGAACCATGAGACATCACCCTTGCTTTTAGGGATGTGCAGTTTGGCAGAGGAGATGAACGTGTGAATGGCCGGCTGCAGGACAGACCTTATGTATCATAACAGCTATGTACATAGAACTCTGTCTTTGGGGACTCAAGGAAGGCTTCACAGAGAGGTAGGTATTTATCAACTTGAGAAGGAGAAAAAAATGAAAATTATTTTTCAGTGCATGTGTGGTGAGAACCTAGTGTTCATAGACCACAGCGTATAACATTTGATGATGGGGAATTATTATTTGACTGGTGTGCAAATAATAATTGTGTGCCTATTTCGACTCTTAGAATATGCTAATTTCCATTCATATGTGACTGTACTAATTAGGCCCCCAAAAATTCCATCTCTATGATCCAATCACATTATAATTCTAACATAATAGCACAATTTCTTTTCAATTATTATAAACTTTTTTCACCTGTGTTGCTTAGAAAATCAATACATGGGCAGTGGTAACATTATTAAGATTAAATTAATTAAACTAAAACTTGCCTTATGGATTCAAGATATTCAACATTTATCTTAAGTAATTGTTGGTCAATTAGAACTATTGATGAGATCTGGAGGTGAATTTTAAGAAGAACTCAATCGACACATTTTATTGAAGATCTTATCTGTGCCAAGTTCTTTGCAAGTACATTGGTGAATATTTTTAAGAAAGCATGAACCTTGTCTTGCCCATATGCAGTCAACCATCCCGCTGCATGGATGCAATTAAAGAACAGCATCAGACCAAAGAGGCTGAATGACCTTCTGTCAATAAGGCATGACCATATAATTTGAAACATATAGTGATAACAATGAAATTAACATCTTTCAAATGCTTGCTATGAATCAGGCACTGTTCTTGGCTTGTTTTGACTCCTTTCAAAACTGCCTTTTGATATGGACACAACATCATCAGATGACAAGGGTTTGGAGAGGACTGTAGGTTGGGATATAGTTGGGAAAGCAGCACGACGGGGCTTAAATTGCCCAGTAAAGCAGCCGGGTATGACATGCACAACTGAAAACTACAATTTAGGTGAACCAACG
Organism: Mormoops blainvillei; assembly: GCA_004026545.1. Classification (NCBI taxonomy): domain Eukaryota; kingdom Metazoa; phylum Chordata; class Mammalia; order Chiroptera; family Mormoopidae; genus Mormoops; species Mormoops blainvillei. Next base: position 16,152 of record PVJD01012143.1, read on the forward strand.
TTGGCTGAGTGCCAGGCAATAGAGATGCAAGCATGCGTAAAAGAGGACCCCATCTGCAAAGACAGGGAGATCAAAGGGAGAGGTGTCGGTAGACAGGAGCGTGGGGCTCATACCAGCACAGGTACTGTACCTTTTGTTTCCTGAAATTTTAATAATTTGATAATACATATTACATGTCCTACTCTTTGGCATCCTAAAACCGCTCCTTTCACAGATTGTTTTTTCTAATTGTTGATGTAGAAAACGTAGTCCCGTGAAATTTATTGAATCCTAGGAGAGTGCCCAGATCAGGGCAGTAGGCAAATATTGGGGATCATGGGGAAGTGAGAGGCATGGGGTGAAACATGACGACAAGAGAAGCAGTCGAGCATTTGTGGGGGATCAGGAGGGGAAGAGCTTCTGGTGTTTCAAAGGCTAGTAGCTCTGCTTCCCCCACCTCTACTTTCTGAAAGTGGCCCACATTCTCCTGAAAGGTAGACTAGCCAGAACTTATTAAATACCGATACTTTCTCTTTCAGCAAACCCCAGATTTACTGGGCTGACTAGCTTCAGGAGCCAAACCCCACATCTGGCTTGACTCAAAGAATTATAGGGTTATAGCTCCAGAGCCTGTCCAGAAAGAGAGCCAACTTGTGCTAGGAAAAAAGATGTTGGATCTTGGGAAGTCACTTGTCTGATACTGGAAAGTCTCCTTCTTTTAAATGTACATTATGTGGTGTGTTTATGTGTGTCTACCCCTTATGTTTTATTAATGCATTATTTAACCAGCAGATTTACATATTTTTTTGACTAGCTAATACTGTCTTTGTTTCTTGGGCCCAAGCCCTCTGGGCTTCCATTGGGAAGTGTATTACTGACATTTACCAACTCCCACCAAGGAATCAGTCAATTACCACCATAGATGCCCATTGTTCCCAGGGAGCTGACCTTCACCCCTAGGCACCAATTAAAATCTATTGCTTTTTATTCCTGCAGTGCTTGCTGTAATTCTGGCTCAATGCCCAGTAAAACTGGTGGGATGCTTTCGTCTTTGTCCTAGTCTTCGTATTTTTCTTTTGAAAACAAGAAGAGAGTGACTTGCAAATGGAAATGCATGCTTTCTCCAGAAGAAAAAGGGTCAGACGACCACAGTTAACAACAGTGTTCAGTTAAATACACCTTTTGTAGCAACACAAATGAAGACACTACATAAATAAAATAATTAGGCAAAATTTGGGACATCGCCTGCAGGTTTATCCCAGATTCACAGGTTAGCAGAGCGCTCCAGTTACATGGTGGTGACTCGTTGCTAATTGCAGGCCATTCTGGCTTACCCACAGCTGGCCTGCTGAGCGGCAAACTGATAGAGACAGAAGTCCCAGAGAGTGGAAGTCAAGACACCCAGCCCTCTGCCTGCCATGTTATATGAGTTACTAGCACAGTGCTAGATGGTAGCCTTTTAGGTAAACTTCAGTTTCTTTTTCTGATGGAATTTGAGATCAGGGCATTTAGAGCTGGAAGCAGTTTATCTGTGATCACAGATGTTTATCATAATATGATTACTCTTTTTCTTTTGGCAGACCAGTAGCCTTAAGATGTGCTAATTCAGGGGAAGGAACGCGGCAGTGTATTGAGATGTATCATCTCCTCTGGAGCTCTTTCTACTGCTTACTTCTATTTCCCCCATCCTGTGTTGTGCTGGGGGTATGACGATGCTGACCTTTCGATGGAATTTGAAGCCAAATTCTACGGACCCAGTAATTTTAGTAGAAATGACCGTAGTGTGAGCACAGTGGCCCAGGAGCAAGTCAGCTATACTCAGATTGAGACAAGAAGTCCCGATTTGCCAAAAGGAAATGGAGCTTAAAATTTGCCATTCCCTGTTTGGCATAAAATTCCAGATCTAAGCAAGTCAAAGCTTGTTGGGAAGCACGGCCCTCTTGTGGAAAGAGTCTCTTCCCCCCACCTTCCCCTGCACTCTTAGTGCGGACACCAGGGCCCGTGGAATGCAGCTCATTCTTTGGTCTGCAGAGAAAATGGTCCCTGCCGTTATATTATCCTCCCCATTTTACCCCTCTTTAGTATTTGAAATTTTATAGACTTCTGAAGATAACACTTGTAGGAGGGATTCAGATTTCCCAAGGGCCACAACATTTTGCCTTTCCCGCCCCCGAGTCTTGGTTCAGCCTGGGAGTGTAACGCGGTGTGTGGGAAGTCACCTGGCTCCCTGGAGATCCATCCCAGCATTCCATTAGCCAGCAACCAGTGCGAACTCATATGATAAAGCCCAGGAGATTATGGAACCCAAACCATTTGGATCTTATCGGTTGCAAATAAAGTTTCACCTATGTTTCATTATGTTCCTCCCACATAAATCCAACTCAAGGGAATAACAAAAAAATATGTGGGAGAGAATGGTGTTGAAATTGAGTATTACCTGTCTACAACTACTTAGTTTGTTTCTTTTTTCATTTCCCTTCCTTATTCTCTCCCTCCTTCCGTTCTTTCTTCCTTTCTGCCTTCCTTCTCTCTCCCAAAGCTCATTTTTGTGAGAGAGTATCAAGACCATCTTATATATTTAAAACAGAATACATTTTCTAAATGCTTACAAAAGTGTGCGTGTAATCATCTCATCTGTGAAAACACTGTGAGGTGGTAAGACCGAGGTCTTTGCATTCTGGTCTGTGTTTCTCCTATCATAGTTTACCGTTTTCCAAACGTTGCTCCAGCTTTCTTGTCTGGGAGGGTAACTTCTTATGAGTGTTCTTGAGGCGAAGGGCTGCTTTCTTGTTAGACCTTTCATAAAGTTCATGTTTTAAATATGCATTATATAATCTCAGATAAAATGCAAAGCACAGAGAAAATATAAAGGCGAACCATATGCCGCATTTTAAGTCAGGTTGTATAAAATCATTCAGCCTCCTGCATATCATTTCATGAAAGCAGCCTTGGTACCTTTACAGGATAAGCCTGGTGCTTTTACAGATCTGAAAAGCATTCCATAGAGAGTGCCTTAAAAAAACCCACCCAAATTTCATTTTAACCCCAGGTCACTGTACTGGCTCCCACTGAGAACTCAGCAAATACTTGCTAAAAAAAAAAAAAAAAAAAGTGAAAAAAAATGAATGAATGGCTGAACGAATAAGTAACAGAAAGTTTGGCAATATTTTTTCTTCCTCAATATTTCAAAGATTAGAGTTGCCAGAAATAATCAGCACAGATTTGCTGTGGCAGGGGGATGGACAAAATGACCCTCATAGTAATTTTCGAGTCTGTCATATCGTTCCCCTGACTGGCACTGTTCTTCATACTGACTCTGAGTTCTCATGGTGGCCCACTGGACTCCCTGTATTTATTCACAGCGTGTATTCATGCGCTCCGGGTTGTCATTATGCACTCTAGAGAGTGCATGTCAGACATACATCTAGCCTGCTCATCGCACCATGGCCAGTGACATGAGCAACACAGCTTGGCCAGCGTTTGGTTCCAGGATCAGCTTAGAGGCAGAGTTCCTTCTTCCTGATGATGCCCCTTGGAGGAATCACAGCTGAGACGTGGTTTTTCCATCACTGCGTGGACATACTGGGCGGGTCTTGCTCTTCTCCTTGCCGGCACTTATTCATAGGTTCTGATTATACCTGCGACTCTGGTATTGCCTTTCATCCTGGGGTGTATCATCACTAAGTCTCTAGGCACCCACTTTTTTTGGAGGAGCTACTACTTCCTTTCAGTTTTCTAGGAAGCTGATTCTCTTCTCTGTGGCATCATCAGAACAAAACTAAAGCTAAAGATAAAATAAGAACATAAAGGAAATTGCATTTCTCTGTTAAGATGGTACATGTGGGCCCTAGCGAATAAACTCCACCTCTTGTTTTTTTTTCCTTTTTCTACATCAAATGCATGAAGGAAACTATTAAAACTGTAAGAGGGAGAGATGTAAAGAGAAATATTAGAAAGGAAACCATTTAAACTAGATCTAAATTGGAACTAGTAATCTCTCTGCCTCTTGAGCTAAGTGTTGCTTGAAGTAACCCAAGCTCACGCTTTTGAAAGAACTAGAATAACATGCTTCCTGCTTCTCAGATCAGTGATTGTAATAAACTGGAAGATGTAAGATACGCATATGAAAAATGTACTGAGAACATTCCCATGCCTGATGATAGCTGATTCAGAAACAAAACAGAACCAAACTCTGAAATCAGCAGTGTGAGTACTCTGTTCTCCATTTTAATGTTGAGAAAACTAGGGCTCAGAGTGGGGTGGTCCAGGTTGCGTAGCCCGTGACTGCACAAGGGCATGGCACCGTGGGGTTTTTCCCACGCTTCTTGGCTAAGGGTCACCATCCTTATGCATTAACTGAAGAGCAGAGTCTCCCTAGGGCCACAGTTATTGCCCCTAAGGGCACATGAGAGATAATAGCATCTGCTCAATGAAATGAGCAGTAATGGTACTTCTTTCTGTTAGCCTTTTATAGAGGAGTGCCATAGCTTGAGTGTTTTTATATCTTTGGATTTCCCTGATATACATGAACATCCTTAAAGGTATGTTTACCTGCCTTTCAGAGATTGGTGGAATGAACTGTCCAAATTAGTACTGAGGTCTCTAAACCTCAGTCCATGTAAGAATCATATCAAGAAGCTACGAGAATCTGCATTTTAACAACAGGTACCGCCTCTCCATCTCCCCATAATTCTGCCACAGGTAGACTTAAGACTACACTTTACCAAACAGAGGTGTGATGTACTAACAGTAGGTATCATTTTTCAGTGCACCTCTTGGTTTCATTTTTCTTTATAAAAATAAAATAAGTCAATCTTTTGGCGTTCGTGACGCAAGTATAAAATATTGTTAAGCGTTTGGAACCAGCTGCCCTCTGCTGGACAGTGGGAACTTTGATAGAAATTTCTCCATTTGTCTCTGACTGACATTACAACAGGGTTCATTATTCCTCTCACAGAAAGACAGCTGTATTCTGTATTTGACCGCTGGGTGGGATAAAGGTCAAGGGCAGTAGGCGTGCTCAGGGTGGGGCATCTTTGAGATTTAAGGACAGGGGTTAGCCACAGCCTTTCAGAGTGAAACGGGGAAGCTCAGGGTGCAGGCAACGATGTGCCCGCCCACTTCTGCTCTCCCACCTCCCACCGAGGCTGGAATAAGTAATTCTCAGTTACTTCACAGTATAGAGATGCTAACTAGCGATTCAGATTTAACTTCGCAGAGTGGTGGGAGGCTACTGTTACAGATTTTTCAAAGGCATTTGTTAAGCTCAGGGAGGGGTGCTTCTGGAAAAAAAAATTTTTTTTGAGAGTTTCATTCCATTATTCCAGGGTTCTAACTTCATTTCTTTTCTCAGCAAGTGGCTCTGTCTTGGTATGAAACACAGGCAGCCCACACAGGCTTATTAGACAGAAAGTACTATCTAACATGAAAAACGAGAAACGTGGAAAAAATGCAGGTATATTTTTGAAAAACAGATTGGGGGATAAATTCTAATGTGTTATTGTCTGCAAGATGAGTGAAGAGAGGGGGGTCTCATTGCTTGTGGCTTAGACCAATCAAAGGGTAGTTTTAAGGAAGTGTGGACATGCGAGCTCTCACCTTATCACTGAACTTGACTTCTTCCCTGTCTGCAGAAGACAGATGGTACTTAACACGAATACATTTTATTTCATGCCTGTGAGGCCTTCTTTCCCCCACCCACAAACACTAGATGAGTGAAATAAAAAAATGGAGGAAGAAAGGACTCCTGTTTGAAAGGAGACCAACACGAATGCCCCAAGGGGCAGGTGCCCAAGTCAGCCTGCCGAACAGATTCTGGAGATTTTGATCAGAGTGAAGGGGAGTCTGAGAAGGAGGGAGAACAAACGGAAGAATACATGGTTTGGATACCGTCAAATGCCCCTTTCTAGTCCCTTCCTTTGCACCCAGCAGCTCAGCCTTCCTCTTCCCAGCATTGCCGAAGCCTGGCTATCACTTGTCTCCATTCTGCAGTGTAGCTGTCACGCCTTTCTAGTTCCTGCAGTGACAAGTGGAACTGAACAGGACTAGCTGGGGGATCCTGGCATGATGAGGGGCCCTTCCCGGGAGCCCAGCGAGGATCGGGTCCTGCTGCCTCCTCCAAAGGGCATCCTGGTTGCAGAGCCTCTCAGCTGAGAGAAGAGTGAGCTCGTCCATCCCCAGCGCCTCTGTTCCTGTGCCAAGCCCAGGTCAAGCTTCATTTCTGATATCTAGGGACTTGGAGGAGACTTTTAGTCTGGGACGCTTTAAAAAAAAAAATTGTGTACCTACATAGCCCCTTCCTCTCCCACCAAAAAAGGACACACAGAAAAGGAAAGGAAGGAAGGAACAGAGAAAATGAGCCTTGGCTAGAAAAAAGATGCAAAGACTCAATCTGAGTCTGATGGCTTGGCTCCCAGCCCACATCTTGTTTTCTTTACAGCTGGCAGTAAAGGGGACAACTGCTTCGAAGCCCTCTCAGCTTTCCTATGAGCAAGCTCAGTATCCTTCTTATTATTTATTTATTTGTGTGTTTATGTATGTGTGTGTGTGTGTATGTATGTGTTTTGCCCTTCTGGTTTAGCTCTAAAATTTTTTGGGAAGAGAAGCAACCGCAGTGGGCCTTCTCTAGGCACCCGTGGGAAGGGGCAGGATGAATCAGGGGACATGGCGACTGCATCCGACCTGGTTTAGGTGATGCCAGAAAGTGGTTAAGAGTGTGGCTCCTAGAAGCAGCCAGTGTCCACTCAGACCTCAGCCTTAGTGACGCTGGTGTGTGCCCTTAAGGATGTACTTCTCTGTGCAATGGCGATGATGACATGGGCAAACGGTGTGGTGAACATTAATGGAAACAGCACACACGGAGCACACGACGAATACCTTTGGGTGCTGTTTATGTACCAGGCACAGGCTTTCTTCCAAGGTGCGAGGCTTGTTTGTCTGTGTGAATGCAAAATCCAGAGAGCATTTCATTCTTAAATGCCTTTTGTAGGGAGGAAAAAAAAAAACCCCTCAAAGTCCAGTTGCAAAGAAGGAGGAGTTTTTCTCAGTTTTTCCCCACATGAAGATGGTCTACACTTGCTGGTTCAGGGCAAGGGGCCGATGGTCCCCTTTTAGGCAAATGTGGACTAGAGGGACCGGTCTCGGAGATATTGCAGCCCAGAGGGATTTGAACCATTTGTTCTGAGTCGTAGGGGGTTGTTTCATTTAAGAACACATTTGAATCTTGAACATCTTATTCCGCCTGAAAAATGGGGAAAATACTCATTTTCCTGCCTCTCAGGATTATGAGAAGAATGAAATGCAGCCGTATATGAACAGATATGTCAATATTTGAAAAATAAGTTTTGTACGTATAAGATCCATGTTTTTTATAGTTATTTCTGAGACAACTTTTTGGGAAAATGCCACTGTGGGGACAGAGGGCAGGTGCCACATGGAGGAGGCATTTGTCGAGATACAGAGAAACATGTGTGCAGGGGCGAGGGGGTGGAAGAGTGGGAAGGAAGTTCCCCTAGGGTCATACCTTGCAGTCATTTATATATATACTTGGCTTTTGCAAAATGTGCCAAGTGCCACCTACAGAACAGAGGGAATTTCAGAAAGAGAGCAAAGATCGCTAATAGGGATAAAGGCAATAGAGTCTTCTGATTTTAATTACCACCCCAGTTAACAAAAGACATTAAGACATCCATTCATCACTTGACCTTAAATATACTCTTCTCTGAGGTACATTCAAAGCCATACAGTTTTGGGTGCTACTATCTCTTCATCCCTGGAGAGGGATAATAACATGTATTTGTTAGCTCATTGCGTGGGGGTGAGGACCAGGAACTCACAGTTCAAAGGGATGCATATTTATTGGAGCTGAATTCAGTATTTTAATATTGCATTTCTGGGGAGGAAGCTTGGCAGAGGGTGTGATTAATCCCCACAGGACAGGCCTTTAAAAAACCTGGTGGAAGAGAAAAGTTTTGAGCTGGACTTTGGAAATTGGGAGAACTTAGAGAATACTTTGACATTTCAAACTAATGGGGGATAAACTGCAGATGACAAAGGTGGCTCACTGTACATGTTCTCCAAATGACTGAGCTCCAGTAACTCTGTGTTGACCCAAAAGTAGTTGGAGCTCAGCAGTTGGGATACTATTGTCAGAAGAACCCAAGAAGGCAGCCTGGGAAGAGGCTTTGGGTTCACACTGCCTGGTGAAATGCAATTACTTGGGATGGAATCTGGCCAGGGCAATTGCTGTTAATATCACTAGCCTTGCGGACAGTTTCCAGGGAGCCTTAATGACTCTGAGTGGTCAGGACCTCTGTTTTACATCTCAGTGAAGAGCCTGCAAAACCACAACCAGAAACCATCAGCCAGGAGACATCACTGTTCTTGCATCGGTCTGCAAACTCGACATCTGAGGCCGAAGCAGAGGAGGGTGAGGAGCGTGGGGAAGCAGTAGGACCTTCAGGCTCTTGGGGAAGAGATGCAAAACAGTCCCACCGCTTAGTCAATGAAACACTTTATTATATCATGTCTTAAGTGACATTTAAACTGAAGTTTACGTTTTCAAAAGGGGCAGCTTCCCATTCATTGTTACTGTTTGGTCTCTATCCAGGCACAAACATTAGGAGATATTTTTTTATATCTAGCCCTGGATCCTTGTGACTGATGGAATCCCTCCCTTGTTTCTTTCCTGCTTTCTCCAAAGCAGATCTTCATGTTAGCAGTAAACCTTTTTATAGTGCCATTGACCTACATTACAGAACAAGCCAAGCAGCTACAGAAGTAATCTAAAGAAAGATGAGGCAGAAAGGGAAGACGAGTTGGGTTCCCCTGAGTTAATCTCATTGTGCTGAATTTCCAAGAGAAGTAGGATGGTAAACACATGTGCTTTTCTGCCATGCCTTTATTGAAATTCCATTCAGGACTATGAGAATTAAAATACAGTGTCTCAGCTCCACTTATAGCATGATGGTAAGTGAGGGGGACAGGATGTTGAAAAGAGCCAAGCGATTATGCATTTGTCATGAGTAATAGGGAAGGTGGGGTTTTCTTCCTTATTTAAAAGGCCTCCTTTCCCATCAGATGAACTCTAGTCCCACAGGACTTTGCTTGCTGTATAATGTGTAGTTTCAGTATTGTTTTGAATATACAAGTATAGAGGTTGCTCCGTGAAGCACTATTTTCTTTATTTCCTGTAGATTATTGTGAAACATGAAATACGGACAATTTTTTCTGGATGTATGCGTGTGTGTATGTCCAGAAAAAAGTTACTAAATGCCATCCCCAGAGGTCACATGAGCATGTAAATTAGTTCACTCATGGGGTCTCTGAACGACAAGCCAATCACCAGGCTGAGTGGCCTTGGGCGACTTCTCTGATCTTCCTGCCTCGTGGGATTTTTCCTCAGCATCATTGGATTACTTTTTAAAATGTGTTAAGTGGATAGTAACCTAAGGTCTCATATAAATGCAGTGGGGGTCCTTTCTACTTAATATATTCTAGTTCTTTGATGTCTCCTGAAATCTGTTCTCTTTACTTGGCCTTTACTTTGTAGAACGAAACCATAATTTGCAGCTGCTGGCTTTCTGCATGGGGCCCTGAAGGTAATAGATTTCAAGCCCTTATAAGACTAAGGCACATACTTCATCAAGGAATAAGTTAATCCTCTCAAATCTCCACAGTTCTATAGCATCTTTATCAGGCTTTCTGATACTTGTTTGATAATATCCTTTAATCTAATCAAATGATTTTTTATCTCTAAACACCATTTTAGTCTAATTTGCAGCTAAGACGTCCATTAGCAAGTGATTACAATGAACGAACTTAAATGCCTTATTTTGAAATAAAATACCTTTTCACATCCTTTGGAAGGCCTGGGGAGTTATAAATCTGTAATGCTCAGGAAGGCTTAAAAGGTTATGACAATTGGATCCTGAGGTTGATACAAATGGTTTTGAAATTTAATTTTTTATCTTTATAGTTTGCACATAATCTTAGGGCATTAATGAAAGGTCATTCTGGAAATACTGAATGACCAGGAGCTGGTTTGCAAAAGAAAATATAAATAAATACCCTTTTCTTAGTGCACGTGTATCCCATGGGTTATCTATCTTTAGAAACAATGAGATTATTTCTCAAAGCCTCTGACTTAATTCGGAGTACACCTCTGTGTGTGGGGGTGGGGTGAGGGGCTTGCTATAATAAGATATGTTTTTTAAAAATCCACATATTTCAGCATCCCTTGTGGGTGTAGCATGCTAGGGCCTTTCAGTGCTCTATTTAACTGGATTTTCCGGATAACTAAAAGATATCTTTAGAAGCCCATAGTGCCTTCCTTTCTTTTACACTACTTAAAAAATATTTCAAAATTATATACTCAGCACCCTTATTAAACAAAGTATTCTTTATTTGTTCTTTCCTTTATTATATGCACTTTAAATCGGTTATTATGCTTTGTCGTGATTGTAGTCTATAAGTGGTAAATATTTCTGTATTGATTGTATTAAAATTTTGTTCAGTAGATTGTGGGTGTAGCTAAGCTGCTTTTCTGACTTCTGTTTACATATGGAAGACCTTATCCTTGGATAAATACTTTCTCATAGCTACATTTTTAAGGTTCTCATTTTGCTGCTCTTAAAAAAAAGGAGTTTTCAAATCTGAAATGAGAAAGAAATGAAAATTTTATGAAGACTTACTTTGAAACAGTTATATTTTGATTAGCCTCTTATTAAAGCGAAGGGCCTCTGTGAATCTCTTAACTACCGGCTTCTGTGCTCACCTGTGCGTCTGACAAGGAGTCTCATTCTTTGTAAGTGCCTTCAACTTCCCCTGACTGGCTTTCGGTTTCCATCTCAAAACATTTTCAGGGGCTGTTATTTGCTTCTCACTGATGCATCACCAATGAAACTCCAGCTTGATTCACCCAAACTTCTAGGGTACAGCTTTGCTTGAGTGACATTTACACTTGAAGTCCCTTCTAGGATCTTCAGGGTAGAGTTGCCCAGTGTACCTGAAGCAGAGAAGAAATGGGTACTTTCTGAGTGAAAAAAATAAAAAAAAGGAACCACCTTTCCACACCTACTTCCATCCTCCCTTTTACCTCCAAAATGGATAACAGAGCCCCACAGGGATGGGCTCTCTATCAGTGCGGCATTCCTAGGTTGGGTAAGAGCCTTCTATTAAAGACCGAACGTGGTGCAGACACCATCTTCCTCCCCTAGTGACGCTGGCCCAGGTGGCTCCATGGGCTGGGGATCTTAATGACAGCCTTGAAAGGGCAATATAAAATATACCCGAAGAAGGGAGGCAGAGACAAATCCTTCCACAGATTTTTAAATAGTTTCAGGCCCCATCAACTATATTTGTCAAGTTTTTAAGTTCTTGAGCCAAGCTCCCAGTCCCATCACAGACAAGACCATACTCTTTAACTGATTCAGCCAGCCCTTACTGAACATCTGCACACAGGGGTGTCCAACCTGCAACCAACACAAAATCGCCAGTTTACTTAAACCATTACGAGATTTTTTTGTGATTACATGTTGCAGTGTATTCAGTGTGTGGCCCAAGACAACTCTTCTTCTTCCAGTGTGGCCCAGAGATGCCAAAAGGTTGGACACACCTGGTAAAGTATGTGAAGCCCTAGTGTAGGTATGGAATGAGATGGACAGGGTACATCTTCCCCATCATTGGTGATCTAGTGAAAAATGCATACTGTATAGTGATACTTAATTTCTAATTGTTATTCCACATAGAAGACAGGGTTCTTTAAATAAAAGCCCATGAGGGGAGCACTTTGCCCAGATTTAAGGTAGGCAGAGGGTTAGAAATGGCATTCCAAGGGAAGCGATGTCTAAATGGAATTAAGAAAATAAAGAAGAATTAGTTTACTTTTAGTGTGGAGGGTAAGAAAGTATGTCTGCTGAGCAAACAGCAGCGAAAAAGCACTTACAGGCTTGCAGATACTTCATGAGAGTTAGAGCTGTGGATGGGGAAACAGAGTTAGATGAGGCTGAAGAAGGGGGCAGGAGTCAGACCATAAAAAGTTTTGTATGCCATAGTGAGGAGTTTAAGTATTGTGCCGAAAGGGAGAGACATGCTTTGGGAATTTTTGTTAGAAAATGGATGTGAGTAGATATTTCTTTTGGAGAGCCCGAGAGAGGCAGGAGTGGAGGCAGTGTAAAGATTTAGGAGCCTGGGGCAGCGACCTCTGAGGGAGAGCATACAATTCTATCCCCCAGGAACTAAATGACTTGGAGAGCAAGTAATGAGCAAATGGAACCTACTACCTGGTAGTAACATCAGGTCTATATTATCCACTGCCGATGAGACAGGAGGGAGTAGCTGTAATGGACTGGAACCAGGGAACTGATCCAAGAGTTTTAAGCCCAAGCATATTGTGATCTGAAAACTTGAGATTTGGGAAAACCAGAAATAAAATTACCATGATATTCTATAAAGTCCTGATGTAAAAGGCCGAGGGGCAGTTGGAACCTGACTCTTGAAGAATTTCTCATGTTCAGACCTTGGCCTTCCTAGATTCTGAGATGAAAATCCCTTTCCCCGCTGAAAACAAACAAATGAGCACGCAAACAAACAAAAAACCTCTTTAATGATCTAACGTTTCCTCGGAGACTTCCGAGGAAGGCTTTTGCTTTGCTCATTTACACACAGAGCCCTTTGATTATGAGAACATATTCCCTGACCCGCGATTTCAGAAGGATCTCACGGACACCTGTAGTTGTTTTGCTTTTCCTAAAACAGTTATTTTAGGGTTTGGGGGCGTGTGTGTACCTAGTGTACCTTTCTTCATCCCTTGTCCCAGACGACATCCAAGACATCACTGACCTAGAAGTTTCTCCTTCTTAAGCATTGTTTCCAGATGTTCAGATTCCAAAGTATCATCCTCATTGCCTCCGTGAAACAACATTTCTCCTTACCTTTTTTCCCCCCAGAGCATGAGATTTAATTATTTCTGTACACACAGTTGTTAATTGTGTTTCCAAACCACAGCTGATATGGAAGCTTGCCCAGGTAGTCCCTGGGCACACTGTTCTCTTTTTTGAGTAAGAAGAGATTTTCTTTGATGGAACAGTTATGGCAAGTACTTTTCATTTTTTCTTCCATCGGTTTAATAATCTGTCCTTGCCCAGCTGACTTTGTCTTCCTAATGAAACACCGGGTTTCTAAACGCCCTCCTTTGATGCGAGCCCCACAGATTGGCCCCTTCCTCCAATGTAACCGGTTAGATCAGCTGATGGGTAAATGGTTGCATGTCAGTTTCCCCCACAGGAGTCATCTGTACTGTAGATGTTAGGAGGCTTTGATATGAAAAACAACCTTGTAGAAATCAACTGCAGCAGGAAACTTTCTCCAGCAACTCTTTGCCGGAAGCCTAGACTGGGAGCCAAGGAGATGTGCACAATAATCTATCTCACTGAATTCCTTGGCTGGTATTATTCTGACAGGTACTATATTCAGAACCTTGTTTTATCAGTTGTTTACAACTTTCAGAGAATGCTCTACTCCCTCTACCTTATTGACACCAATCAATAAACAATATACTCGCTGGAGAGAGACCAAAAGGAGTCATTGGGGTAACGAGGCCCGAGGAGCTGATGGATGCTGGGGGACAGGTCCTGAGCGTTTGCATACCCAGAACAGCTTGGATTCTAACAACCTTCAGCCACACTAGCGAGAGGACAGAATCCAGTTGCTCCAAAGTGTAAAGTATTGTGAGAAGGAAACCCCTGGCAGACATCAAGAATGTGTGTGTTTCTGTGTGTGCATGCGTAGGTGAATGATTAATTATAGTTTCTTATAATATGTATACTCGTAAGTGTAGTAAAGTGCCCTGAATTTGCATATTTCCCCACTCTTCAGTATTTTCCAAATAATTATGAGCTCCTTTTATAGCATAAAATGTGCATCTTTGTAAAGGCATGGGTAATTAGAGGAATGATTGTGTCGTCATAAATCTGTTTTATCAAGAAAGCAATCCTCATTCTCGAACCATGATTTTCATCTATTGGCCCGTTGGTGAAGCGTCTCCTTTTAAATCTGGCAAGCTAGGAGATTTTTGCTTTGGTGAACAGGCCTTGGTTGATGGTCTGTGCTCTAGGTTTATTTTAATTATGTTTCAGACAGTGAGGCCATCACATGTGATCCGGTGAAAAGAGAAATGTCTCAGTCTTCCTAATTGGAAGGGACAAGATCATCCCAGATTACTCCACATGTCATCTGCCATTAAACAAACACTTTCCACTTAAAAACATGATACTCCTAGACAAAACATAGGAACAAAGCTCCTTGGCATGTGTCTTAGGAAAGGTTGTTTTGATTTGACATCTAAAGCAAAGGCAACAAAATAAAAAATAACTAAGTGGGATCACGTCAAACTAAATAGCTTCTGCACAGCAAAACCAACCATCAACAAAGTGAAAAGACAACATACAGAATGGAAAAAAATTACAAACCCTATATTTGATAAGCAGTTAAGTGTGTATCTAAAATATATAAAGAACATATACAAAGAACACATATGCAAATAACAAAAAACCAGTTAACTCAATTTAAAAATGAGCAAGGAAGACATATGAAAGCTCAACAGGTACACGAAAAAAATTCTGAACATCAGTAGTCATTAGGGAAATGCAAATGTTCCAAGCCACAATGAGATACTACTTCATATCGATTACAGTGGCCAGTGTTAAAAAGACAAGAGATAACAAATGCGGACAAGAATGTAGAGGAAAAGGATGTAGAGAATGCACAGTTGGTGGGATTGTCAATTGGTACAGACACCATAGAAAACAGTACTGAAGATCCTCAAAAATTAAAAATAGAGTTAATTAACATATAGTCAGGCAATTACACTTCTAGGTATGTATCCAAAAGAAATAAAAACACTAACTCAAGAAGATACCAGCACCCCCATATTCATAGCAGCGTTATTCACAATAGCCAAGATACGGAAAGAAACTCTGTGTCCCTCAATGAATAAATGGATAAAGAATTTGTGGTATATATGTACAATGGAATCTTATCATAAAAATTGAGGAAATCTTACCATTTATGACAACATGGATGCAACTTGCAGGCATTATACTACGTGAAATAAATCAAAGAAAGGCAAATGTTGTATGATCTCACTTATGTGTGGAATCTTGAAAACAAAAACAGAAACTTCATAGTAAAAGATCAGACTTGCGGTTATCAGAGGCAGAGGGAGGGGGAATTGGCGGAAAGGTTGTCAAAAGGATCAGACTCCCATGCCCTGACTGGTGTGGCTCAGTGGGCTGGTTGTCTATCCATTGACCGAAATGTCACCAGTTTAATTCCTGGTCAGGGCACGTGCCTGGGGTGTGGGCCAAGTCCCTGGTTGGGGACATGCGAGAGGCCAGCAAACGATGTTTCTCTCCTTCCTTTTCTCCTTCCTTCCCCTCTCTCTAAATATATATAAAATCTTTATTTAAAAAGGAACAGATTTCCAGTTATAATATAAATACTATTTCTGTAATGTACAATGATCTATAGGAAAGTTAAGAGAGTAAATGCTAAGAGTTCTTATCATAAGGACATTTTTTTCTTTCTTTTCTTTTTATTGTATCTGTACAAATAGATGGCTGTTAACTGAGCCTATTGTGGTAAATTAAACCATTGTGCTGTGTGCCTTAAAATTATACAGTGATGTATGTCTGTTTTTCCTCAACAGCACTGGAAAAGAAATCCAATTTCTCCACCAAAAATAAAATAAAATAAAATAAAATAAAATAAAATAAAATAAAATATTCCTCTCTGCAAACAAACAAAACAAGAATTTTCCTGCAATTAAAAAAAAATTGTATAAAGGCAGCTTTACTATGCATGTATTTCATTGCACATGTTTTCCTCCACAGGCAAATCCCCCCTGAAGCCAAGCTCACTTTATCTCCCTCACAGTACTTTCTATAACTACCCAATCTTTAAACATATCTTCTAACTCTGTGCTTCTACAGTATTTACACCCACCCTGTGTGGGACTTGTCTCTACTGCCATGACACTTTCTATTTTAGAAGGTATGACATGTGCTCAGGAAGGAACTCACATTATGAGGCAGTGACTGGGACATGTATCCCCATCGTGGGCCTACCGAGTGACCTGGACTTTGAATGTGCTCCACACGTTTACAAATTCAAGATGAGGCTGTATAGCATAATGGGTAACATGTCGACTCTGCAGCCAAAGTGTTTATGTTATCATCTGTGTGGCGGTCTTGGAGCAGCCACTTAATCTTGCCGTTCCTCAGTGCTTTCACTTATAAAATGGTAAGACAAATAGCAGTTGTGTGATGGTGGGCTGGTCAGTCAACCGCTCTGTTCATCACTGTATTAATTTAAAAAGTGATAGTGTTAATAGCAGCTGTCTGATAGAATTATAGGTATACATGAGTTAATGTATGTAAAGTCCTTAGAACAGCTCTGAGCACATAGTAAGAGCTATTAAATGTGTGTTATTTGTATGAGGTTTTATGAATTAGTAAAACAAATCTGAATTATAGACTATGGTTAGTATACAGAGCACATACAGGGATTTATTTTAATGCCCCAGACAATAGTATTTGGAGATTTTCTTTCTCCTTCCTTCCTTCTCTTCTTTCTTCTCTATTCTACTTCCCTGTCTTCCTCTTTCCCTTTCTTTCTTAGACTCACCTGCTCTCCTTAAAGTGATGAATAATGGCACCTTTATTGTGAAATAATATGTGAATATTAAGGGCTCATCTAAACACCTAAGGAATTAATTTCTGAATAAATAACCCTAAAATATATTTTTAAAAATCTGTCTCTATTCATTCTGTCATCAAATATTGATGAACAACCTAACTAGAGGCAGTTGAAAGATTCAGTGTCTGCAATTGACACTACAGTTCAGTAGGGGAGACACACAAATAAACAACAGCAACATTGAGTCATTGGTGTGGGGATGACATTGCATCCAATGCGCTTTTGAAGGACAGAGGAAAGTCCCTTAACCCAGCCTGCTGAGGGCATGGGAAACTTCCTGTTTCTTCTTGACCTACAACCTACTTACTTTTTGGTCCCTCAGTCTGTGGTGTTGGTAGTTCATTGGTGACCTGCAACATGTAGACATAGTAACTCCTTGCATGTTACTATGAGGTTTTGTTTCCAATCCTAAAAATGTTCTGGAAGACAGAGATTCCAACCTTTAGGAAGCCTTGTATATGTTTGCTTTATGTAAGTATCGTCTAGGAAATACTTCTGTAGTTTTCAAAATGATTCGTGGAGGAGAGCATTGACCTACTATGGTAGGTGGGACCAACTTGTGCACTTATTTACTTATCGACTGCCATTTCTTGCTCGAGAGTTTGGGGCCGTCGCTTAGAGCTCAAGTGTAGCTCTGTCACAGATGAGACAGCTTTGCGATGCTGCAGCAAATCAGAAGCTTTGTCTAAGTTGCAGCAATAGGACGGGCAGACCATTCTGATTCCCTGGAACAGGCCCTGCTCCGTCCCTTTAGCCCAACGCTGTGTTTGTGGAAATACATGCAGCAGTTCCGCCTTCAGTCGCTCGGATATTTGCCCGAACCTAAGAATCCAAGGCTTCCTGGCAGGAAATGGCAGAATACAGTGAGAGAGGCAGTTCATCTTAGAACCCTAGGACATGGTACCTCCCATTTCAAATAATGATCAAGTGAACTTTTTGTTTCTGATAGCTTTACTTTATTGGCCAGTCTTTGCCTGTTGTTTTACACACACACACACACACACACACACACACGTATATGTATATATATATATATGCATGCATATGCCACTCTAGCAATGAACCATTTCCTGGGTGCTCCAATAGCTCCGTCAGAGCCCCAGACCACAGACACCATCAGCTGGGAGCACCGGGCTGCCTGGACTCGTATATAGTAAAAGCAAATTGGCCATCTGTCTGGGGCTGATGGAGAGACATCCTAGAGATGATACTGGGTAATATTCAAATTGATGTTTTACCCCGGGGGTGTTTGGAGGGGTTTGTTTTGCATGTTTTTTCAGCAGACCTGCTTTAAAAATTCATGGATGCACCTGGCTGTTTGTTTCTTCCCCCCCCCCCCCCATATTCTGGCACAGCCTAAAACCTCCTCAGCAAGAGACCACATTGGAAATGGTTGTATTCAGAGCTTAGAAGAAAATGTGTGCAGTTTTCATGAAAATTGCCTAAGTATAGGTGCTGCGAACTGAAAAGATGAGGTGTTTTTCAGGCCAAGGTTCTCGAGAGTTAGCAGCGTCATGCAGTTTACTGTTCCATCTTTGAGCAAAACACCCTGTAGCCAAGTGATGTATTTAAAAAATGGAAATTTGGGTGGGATTCTATTCCAAAATTCTCAGAGGCATTTGATGAATTAGATGCAGACAAAAAGAACCAGAGCACAATGCCGCTGTTTTTCCCGACAGGTAATCTTACTGAATCTCTTAGCGTGATAATAGATCAGTGAGAAAAACAGCGGTTATCCAAACAGAGAAAGGTGCTATCTCTTCTATGTGAGATTTATTATTGGTTCAGAGTGAAAACTCTGATTCAGCTATAGATGAGTCTATTTAAATTTTGTTGGGATCCAGGGAACTCAGTTTCAGACGAATTTATCAGTAAAAGTGTCCGTTTCCCAAGCTTCTCTCTCCGCCTCTTCCTCCTCCCCTCCTGTCTCACTCCCTCCCTCCCTCTCACCCTCTCACCTTTTTTCCAGGAAAAGTGAAGAAAGATATTTAGCCCCAAGACAGAGCTTTAAACGAAGTGACCTTTACATTTTAGCTCAGAGAAGTAAATACAATCTTAGCGATATTGTTGGCAATTGAGCCGTGGTGGGATGAGTGTAAGGCTATAATGCAGCACTAGAAGAATTTACCTTCAGGGAGAAAACAAATTTGATAAAGGGACTGTTGAGAAATGCAGGATGCCACAAAGATCTACATCTTCTTGAGAATTTGCAATCTTAGAATTCGAAGCATGTTAACGTTTCTATCATTTAAAACTTCCATTTAGCACAAATGCTCTTTCTACTGTCCTTGTTATCACAAGTTTACCTTGATTTCAGAAACTCTGAACTACCAACGTGTAAATTAAGAAATTCTTCACTTGATACAAAGGAACAGCCCACACTTCTTTTACATAAGCAGTACTCCTTATACACTCCGCTAAGTGAGGGCAAAACTTAAGACTCAAATGCCAGAATCACGTGCCAAGATCCATTAAAGAGAAGAATCGTGTTATAGGTGTCCAGGATTTGACTCACTAATGTTTGATCTGCCTGTAACCTCACTAGAATTTATATTTTACCCCAGAAAAGTTATATAATGTTTGAGCTAAAAGAGACACTAGAAACTACATATTTGTTCCAACTGAACCTTTGAAGAGTTTGAAAGTCAGGCTCAGAGAGGTTAAGTCACTTTCCCAATGCCCCCAAATTAGTGGCAGAAATGGACCCATTTTCCTACTCCACTGCCTACCACCTTCTCCCAAGTGCTCCTCAAGCAGTTCCTCCACTGCCACAGAACAGTCACATTTAGTACACTGTACCTTTTTCCTAATACTACAGTTGTAGCAAACATCATGTTTCCCATAACTGCCAAAGATAACAGAGAAAAAAAGATTCAGAATAAATACAGGTTTGGTTACCGCTCCAAACATGAAGGATTATCAGAGCCAGAGTTTATTTCCACACACGTAGCTAGTGACCTCACCTGGACTATCCCATTCTTATTATTTTCTACCTTGTTCTCACATATAAATTTGAAAGTAATGAGATTAATCTAAAAAACACAGGAAGCCAAGGGCCAGTTATGAGTGAACTAACAGATGTCATGTATCTCCTATGAGCCAGCAATGTAGATGGTCAATTGGTAGTTCCCAAAGTGTGTTCCTCAGAGCCCTAGTTCTTTAGACGTTCCAAGAATGACAGATTTTGTCTTCCAATTCATGTGGCAAATGTTAGAAATTATCTTCCTCTTTTTGGATGAGAATGTGCTCTTCAGAGACTTGAGCAAACGGAAGGAAACTTTTAAAAATTTTTTCGTTATTCTAATATTCTTGAAATTTCCTTGACTTTTGAATCTTTATGTTACAACTGTTAACTTCACTTAGGAATTCTGCATTCAGTAATTTGGCTCCATTTAATCATCACAATACACACTCTGGGAAGTGGGCATTTTAAGCCTCATTTCATAACCATGGAAATAAAGGACCAGGCATAATAAGTGATTACCCAAGGTCACATGAGTAGTCACAAACTGAACTAGGACTCAAAGTTAAGCCTGTGTCCCTGTCTCCTGTATGAGTCTCAATTCAAATACCTGTTGGCTCGCACAGGGGATTATGGACGTGACTAGGGATGCTTTGGGCACAGGCACTTTAGTTGAAGGGCAGGAAAAAAAGAGAGAGAGGGCATATGAACTGGGGGAATTGAGAAATAACTCCACAGTCTAAGATGCTCTGTCTTCTCAATCTGTTGTTGCCCTGTTTTGAACAGTGACAAAGATATGATACTTATCTTTCATTTTAGTCCTGAATTTACGCTGGTTTTTCTTCTTACGTTAATGACAAATGCCAACAGAAGCCAGCTTTCAGTGTTGGGAAGACAGCGAAGGATGTGTGGATTGCAGTAAACTGGAAAACATAGGACCTCTCTCGAGAGGGGTTCGCAGTTCTAAAGTTCTTGCCGCTTACGGCTCTGTGGGAATATGATCCCAGTAAATCTGGACATTCCTGAAAATCCACCAGCGCTCATTGGGCCACTATTTTCTGCCCCAAACAGAACTTGCGTGGCTGGTCAAAGTCAGCCTGTGGACCGTGGGGTTTTAACCACCGCACTCCATTGTGCTCTTGTCCAAGGAAAAAAGTCCCCGGCTGACATGCTGCTTTTTAGCCTGGTGGTTTACTCTGCGGTAGTGCCATATTCTGTGGCTTGAGGAATTTGCTGAACTTTGAAAAGGCACATATGCTCATTTACATTGGCAAGTGCTAAACTGGGGAGACATATGTTTTCTTTATTCTCCCCTCCTGCTAGATCCTTGAAGAGTGCTGGTCGTCAGGCTCAGCTGTGATTTCCTGAGTGGTGAGCTCCGGGACAATCTTTTCCAAGACTCGCCGGTACTTATAAAGTTGGCTGGAAATAACTGTAAAATATGATTGGAATCCCAGTGGATTGGAATTCTTCTGGTGATGCTTACCAGTCCAGCTTAGGGATATTTTATTAGGCCTAAGATTGTTTTCCTGACACATTTCTCTTAGCTGAACCATTGCAATAATGTCTTAAGAAGCTCCCCATCTCCATATTCTCTTCTCTTTGACCCCTATTCTGTATTACCTCCAAAGTGAAAAGCGATTTTCCTAAGTGAGCTGTAGCCTTTCTTTTCTCTGCTTTAAAATTGTGAATCAGTATGTATGGCTCAGAGTAAGTACGTTCTCTTGCTACTTAAGTCAAAACCCCTTTGCATGACTGGTGAAGAAGCCCTCGCACTAGTTTACCCCTTTACCTAACTGCTGCCATCCTGAGGAACTCGCTGGGACCTGAACATGTCAGGCATGTCCACACGTCTCTGTCCTTGCACGTGTTAAGTTCTCCACCATGAAATCCTCCCTGCCCTCTATCAAACACCTCCACATCCTTCAAAACTCAGTTTAGTGTTCCACATTCTACAGTTGCCTTCCCTCATTACAACAACAGGAATGTTATTCTCACAATACTTTCTAAGTGTCATTACCTGTACAACTGTACTTTTTCCACTGAGTTCTCTCTCCTCTGTGTAGGAGCTGGTTGTAAGAGAAGTCACAGGCTAGTAGGGCTTTCACTGAAAGCCTTTCATCACTTGGTATTCAGTCTTAAGCACAGCAGCTATCATTTAATGCCTAAAGCTACTTAAATAAACTAGAGGAAGAAAGGTAGAAATGAATCATTAAATGGTGAACATCTGGCCATCCCATAAGGAATGAAAAATTACTCTTAGGAGCCCTTTTACCCCAAACCTTTTTTTCTATTTATTCTCAGAATGACTAAGAAAAGGAAAATGTTAATTTTTAGGATATTCATATAATGTTATAAATATCCTGTAGATAAGACAGATTATAAGATTGCATTTAGAGCAAGTGTCTTGAAGAGGGAAAATTCTATTTAGTGTACATTTTCTTTTTTGTTTTAGACAAATTTAAATGTGGCAGTTAATAACCACTCCGAGCCCATGCTCACTGGTTAGAAGACCTACCTGCGTATCATGTTGTCTGATTTTTATTGGGTTGGCCAAAAAGTTCATTTGTTTTTTTCCATAAGATGACCCTAATACTTTTTAATTGTCTTTAACTTCATTTGAAGCAATTTTGTTAGATTGCATTGTGACAGCTGTCACATCAGCGGGTATTTAAAAAAAAAACTTATCAAAATTGGTGAATTTTTGTGTAGCTATTTTAATATTGAAAATGGAAGAAGCTACACATTTTCAGCATATTATGCTTTGTTATTTCAAGAAGGTAAAAATTCAACTGAAACACAAAAAAAATTATGCAGTGTGTGGAGAAGGTGCTGTGACTGATCGAACATGTCAAAAATGGTTTGCAAATTTTTGTGCTGGGGATCTCTCGCTGGACAATGCTCCATGGTTGGGTAGACCAGTTGACATTGATAGCACTCAAGTTGAGACATTAATTGAGAACAATTGAAGTTCTATCATGTGGGAGATAGCCAACATACTCAAAATATCCAAATCAATAAACTTATTGGTGGAAAAAAATGTGTCTTTTATTGTATGCAAAAAAACTAAATGGTCTTTTAGCCAACCCAATAGAAAGCAAACCTGGAAACCAGGTTCTTGGCTATGAAACAGAAATGCCAAAAATGTTCTTGAATTACCTGTCTTTTGCCATGTATAATGTGCATTTTTTTTGCCCCAATTTTTGAGGGAAAACAAAAAGGATGCACATTACCCATAGGTATAATGATTACAAACCAGGGACATAATGATGGCTACAATCCCATGTGTAGTGCGCACAAAAATGTGGGTGCACATGTACACAACATAATACGGTACCTGGGAGAAATCCTGATGCCCCGTCCTGTCTAATTTCTCTCCCTTGAGGTTTGCTTCAATTTCCAGTTGGAATATCTTAATTAACATTTTCATAGTGCGGTATAATTCCTAAATGAAAATGTCATGTATATATAAAATCTTCTTAACTAGTAGTTTAACAAATTTGAGGGGTTTTTTCTTGTCCAGTGAACTATTTTCAACAGCTTACAATTTATGATAAATGGGTGACATGAGAGATCTGCCTATGAATTGATGACAATCAAAATTGGAGAAATAATGTTTTTTTTCTTTAGCTCCTTTATTCAGGGAATGCAATTATTGAAGTGTTATAAAATTTGGTGTTTCTAATATTTTTACTGCCTTTAAACCTGAAATACTCACTGGGGGTCACTTATGTGTTTGTATACATACTATGTACAGAATACTTTGTTGCTTTTTTAAATGAAGATAGAAAATGTACATAAACAGACTGTTCCAAATAGACTATGATGTAGGAATGGCAGTTTATATAAATCAGGAAGAAAAAAAGAAATGATCATAATTTAAAATGAAGGAAAACTGTGAACTGGAAATCTACCAAATGAGGATATTTAAATGACTAAACACAAGTGACAAAAGGAAGGAAGGGAGAAAGGAAAGCAAAACTCACTATTATTAATAGTGCATATTGACACAAAATATACCTATTCCCCCAGTCACCTTGGGAAAGGTTATAAAAATAAAAAGAGAGAAGTAAAACCCAGCGTCGGTGACAGGTGCTTCCCAGGTGCCTGCCCAGGAGCCGTGGTAGCTCTCTGTTTCTGAAAGACATCTGGTCATACGTATCAGATGCAGTTACAAAATATATAAACTTTGATCCATAAATTCACTTCAAGGAAATCGCTTGAAGAAATAATAGTTGATGTACAGGAATATTAATCTACATTAGGTCATAAGATTATATTAGCGAAATATGGAAACCATCTAATAAGGGATTAATTACACAGTGGCTTATTCATACAATCAAATTCAATGTAGCCAGTAGAAGAATATTTAATAGCCTGGAAAAATGCTTGCAGTGTAATTTTAAAGTGGGGAGAACAGATTAAAAAACAGAAAGTATCATGTAGTATTCTCTCTTGCTATATAAATCAATCTCAATATCTTTCTCTCTCTCGCTCTCTCCCCCCCCCACCCCTTTCCTTCCTCCTACACATATACATTTATGTATATATGTGTACCAATATATTCTTAGAAACAAAGATTTGGAAAGCAAACTTCAAGATGTTAGTGATAATTATCTCTGCATTGTGATGTTTGAGAGATTTTTCTTTTTCATTGTTTATGCTATTACAGTTGTCCCAGTTTTTCCCCCTTTGCCACCTCTACCCAGCGCCTCCACTCCCTCAGACAGTCCCCTCACTATTGTCCATGGGTCATGCATATGTATGTTCTTTGGCTACTCTATTCCCTATGCTGTACTTTACATCCGCATGACTATTCTGTATCTACCAATTTGTACTTCTTGATCCTTCCAACTTTTTCACTCATTCCCCCGATCCCACCTCCCATCTGGGAGGTTCTCTGTATCTATAATTGTTTCTGTTTTGCTTGTTTGTTTATTTTATTTTTTAGAATCCATTGTTGATAGATATGTATTTACTGCTATTTCATTGTCATATTCTTCCCCCCCTCCCCCTCCCCTTTTACATTCTTTAAAATAATATTGGTTTGGTGGTGATGAATTCCTTTAGCTTTTCTTGTTTGGGAAGCCCTTTATCTGTCTTTCAGTTCTAAATGATAGCTTTGAGTAATGGGGTAGAGTAATCATGGTTGTAGGCCCTTACTTTTTATCACTTTGAATATTTCTTGCCAATCTCTTCTACCTTGCAAAGTTTCTTTTGAGAAATCAGCTGACAGTCTTATGGGAGCTCTTTTGTAGATAGCTAACTAATTTTCTCTTTCTCCTTCTGAGATTCTCTCTTTGTATTTAACCTCTAGCATTTTAATTATGATGTGATTTGGTGTGGGTCTCTTTGGGTTCATCTTGTTTGGATCTCTCTGCACTTCCTGTGTGTCTGTTTCCTTCATCAAATTAGGGAAGCTTTCTGGCACTATTTTTTCAATAGGTTTCCAATTTATTGCTCTCTCTCTCTCTCTTTCTCTCTTTTTAAGTACTTCACTTTCTGGAGGACACTTTCCAAATTTTTCTTTAATGAATGCATGTTAATTCTTGCTCATATTTGAAAAAAATAACTAAATTTTAAACAAATGAGATGAATAATTTAAAAGAAATAAAATTACTGTATAATTGGCATAGGCATTCCAAAACCTGCCAAGTAGCTTAAAAACTTGCACACCATTCTTGGCCAGTGGCTTGGATGGAGCATCATCCCATACACTGAAAGGTTGCAAGTTCGATTC
>PVJD01012144.1:0-41566 GCA_004026545.1 Mormoops blainvillei
GAGGACCCTAGGTGGCTAACAGCCCTGGGTTAGCGCAGGAAGGCGGCGGGCTTCAGGGAGAGACTGTCCGCGGAGAAACGAATCAGGGTAGGAGCGAAAGGAGAGGCTAGAGCGCCGACAGTGTGCACCGCTCCGAACACAATAAACAGAACTAAAAAAATAAATATATGTGTTGGTGTGGGTGAGGTAAGGCATCAGAAACTTCAGGAAAATCAAAGCATTAGAAACATGTATTAGAAATATAACCTACCGACATAATGAGTAGTATATACCACTGTGCCTCAGCACCAACAACAGTGCTTTGGCACAAAGGAAAAACACTATTGAAGAACTTGGGGAAGGAAGATAGGAGGGAAGGAGGAAGAGAGGGAGGGAGAGGAGGGGAGGAATGGAAGAAGGCAAGGCAAGGGTCATGATAATGAAAATATATTGTTTCAACATTTAATTTAATTAATAAGCATAATTCAATAACTTAAAGTTACTGAATTAAATGTAAAAATTACCAATCTAAAAATGTAAAAGTACATAAGCATCATGATGCTGCACAGAACGGCAGGCAATTTCAAACTTGCTGCTTTTTTTTCTTTATTTTTATTGTTGACACTATTGCAGCTGTCCCCACTTCCTCCCCTTTCCTCCACCCGCCCCGACTGCCCCTTCCCTCTGGCCATCACCACACTGTTGTCTGTCTCCATGGTTTATACATATATGCTTTTTGACTAATCTTTTCACCTAAGCTTATTGATTATTTCCAGAATTTTTTATTTAACATTTACAGACCACATTTGATCTTGGGTAACTGAAACTGCAGAAAGCAAGACTGCGTGACCAGACTAAAGGGGTTTGTTTGCCGGCATGCATCAAAACCCAATCAAATGCAAACAGATGTTTGTCACCAAGAAAGGAAGGGTATATTAATTAAGGAATGGTGGCCAGTTTGGAGTCACAAGTAAGCTGATGCTCAAAGACCTGGCTCCAGATGGCTTTCAAGGGATGGGTTACTGAGGGGAAAAGTCATGAATCATGGTAGCTAAAGGAGTTGTGGCCATGGGTTCTACTGATTGGTTGGGGCCAAGGTAGAAAGTGGTTAGTTAATCACTGTATCAGGTATTGAGATCAGCCATGACATTGTTCTGTCTAGTTTCATGAGGGTGTGGTTGGTTGGTTTGTTCTGCCCTCATGGGCCTGGAGCTGACATGAAACTGAAGCCCAAAACATTATGTTTAACTTGTTTCTGTGGTCAACTCACCTGAGGCTTTGTTTCTTAAGACAGTTTGATGCTGACCAGAATCCGATGTCCTATTAAGTGCTTAATAATTAAGGAAGTGAGTGGGTGGACAGAAGGGAGAAAGGGTCCCTTTAAAGAAACGGAGTTTCTGTGTGGTTACAATCACAGATAAGGAGAGACTACAGTACATGTCTGCATTTGATGTTTTCTTTTTAACTAACTTGTTTACTGTCTTCTTAGGCCCCATAAAAACTGAAAACTGGAAGATGCCTAAGATGTTCTCTGGTTTCTTGACCGTAAATTCCCCATCCCCTATAATTAAATTTACTAGATATTTACTAGACACATCAAAAGCAAAACAAAACAAAAAGAAATTAACTTATTGAACAATAAATGAATGTGCAAATTCAGTTAAAAAATAAGTGTTTACCTTCAAACTCCAAACCTATGTTTATTAACAAATAACAAAAGCAGCCAATCTTGTGAGAACTGAATTGACCTGTCAGGCTTCGTATGCCAGATTGTTGACATTGTTCACTCTTTATATATACCAGGGGAAGCCTGGGAACTGCCTTTTCCAATAGCCATTGCCAGCATATTCCTGGTTAGTGCATCTAAAAAGGGACACTCTTAAGAGATTTGGAAGGAAAAGCAAAGTCAGAAGCCATATTATTGCTTCTCTGGCAGTGGTTGACAGATGTGTGGATTTTCACATGTGGAATTTTGCAACAGCTTCTGCGTGTTTAGTGTTAAATCTGTCTCATTTCTGGAAGCAACTGTGATCATCACTGGCAATTTCATGAAACTGCTTCAGCTCCTGAACTCTTTGAAAACTTAGATGCAAGTTGAGGATTATCAGCATCTTCACCTGGCATGGAGTCTTTAGTCATTCTAGTGCATTTTATTTTAAATTTCTATTTTGAAACAGTTTCAAACTTCCAGAAAGTTGTAAAAATAGTATAGCAAACTCCTACATACTTGTCACCTAAAGATTCTATTCAAGCTTCGACAATATTCCTAATGATGTATTTTATGACAAAAGGGTTACGCACTGCATCTGGTTGTCTTTCTAGCCTCCTTCCTTCTGGAGCAGGGTCGTAGTCTTTCATTTTCTTGATCTTGATGTTTTTGAAGATTATAGGGTAGCAGTTTTGTAGAATGTTCCTCAATTAGATTTGTCTGATGTTCCTTCATGATTAGACCCAGGTCATGCAATTTTGGCAAGAATAGCACAGAAGTGATGCAGTGTTCTTCTCATAACATCCTATCTGATAGTGTACAATGTTAATTTGTTCCATTATGAGTGGCTTAAATTTTAATCACTAGATTAAAATTGTGAATATCAGGATTCCCTACTGTAAAATTACTTTTTCCTTTTTCCTTTGTAAATAATAAATGTTTCTTGTGGAAATACTAGAAATTAAAAAATATCTCTTCCCTCATTCTTCTTTCACCCAATTGTTTTTGAACCCATTGACATTTCATGTCTACATTAGTACTGTGACAATCACAAAATGAGGTTTTCTAATTTAATCATTTCTTCCAGATATATTGATTGACATGACTATAAGGAAAAACTTTTTTGCCTCTGCAATCATTTATCCATATGAATTCAAATATATTTTATTCAATAAATTAAAATCCATTACTATCATTATTTATTTTGAGGGTTATACTTAGAGTTGGCCAGTGGAAGCCCCTTCAAGTTAGTTTCTTTGTCCTTTTGATTTACCTTCAAAACTCTTTTATTCTTTGAGTATTTCATTATTTATTTACATACTTCATTATTATCAGGCATGTTTTGTAGTGGTCCAAATCCATCTCTAGAATCTTCTATTCCCCCAGGAGCCCTCATTCATTTTAGTAAAGTTATAGTTAGAACCCAAGATCTGAGTGCTGGAAATATTCATTGCTACTGGACTGTTATATCCAGAAATTCTTATTGGACAGGGCTAGAAACTCTATTTATACATACGTATACACCAACCCATATACACACAAAACACCCACACTCACTCATTTGTGTCTTTATTTTTACTTGTCCACCGTCAATTTATTGATCATCCATCTATCTGTCAATCATCTACCTATCTATTGTCTCTATCTATGTGTGTTGAAAAACCATTAGTTTATAACAATAGCTCCAATTTGAATCCTTTTGAATTTGAACTCTGATTATAAATAAGTGTTGCTATTACTAACCTGGCAAATGCTTAAACATTTTATGTGTTTTTCACTTATAGTACTTAGTTTGAGCTTAGAATTTTGTCTTGCTAAGTTGGTTTAGGGTCAGAGTTATGTAGAGAATGTCACACTATTTTAACTGTTAGAGATATACTAAAAACATCAAGTCCTAAGAAGTATCAGCTGACAAATTTTAGAAGATTATTTTACTGAATAACTTTTTCTTTTAGCATTGAATGAATGCTGAGTGTTATTTTATTTTCAGGGAACGGTGTCTAAAATAAAAGTTTCTGCCAGAAAAAAAATGTGACTACATTAAAGAACGTATTCAGTATCTGCATGTCAGAATTTAACTAGCTGGAGGCATAAGCTTTACACTGTGTGAAAGAAAGCCTTTTCCCAGTTCTGCACTTATAACCTTCTATCTGTTGATCTTGTGCCACATGGCAGGTGAAAAATGTAACTGGAGAAAACACAAACTTCCGTTTTGAAATATTTCTGTTAAGCAAAGTTTATTCATCTGAAATATTTCCTCCTAAGGAATAAGGCCTCTAGCAGTGTCTCCATATCTTTCTCTCGTGGCTTTAAAATCTTTGTGGTTTTATTTTTTTTAATTTTTTACTTTTTTTTTTTTTTTAATTCAACAGCAGTGGAGCAGAGATCATGTCCCATTCATGGTGGCTAAATACTAGAGGTACAAAATTGAGAAACAATGGTTTCTGCTCTTAAGGAGTTTACAGTCTATGGAAGAGTCAGTGATTCATGGTGGCCTTCAGGGGCCATATCCATGTCATATCAAGGTTAAATCAGATCTTCCACTTAGCTAATCCCAGGTTGCTACTGTGGGGCAGAGGTTATTTAGAATCTGTGTGGTCCAAATGCAAAGATGGCGGGCATGTGTGGATCTGTTTAAATCAACAAAAGGTCTAAGGTTGGGGTGTTTGGGTGCAGGGCCTACCCCAAGAGTCTACTCTATCCCTAGTCTCTCCCACATTCAGATCAACTTCACCCACTTTCCTTCTATATTCAGAATTTTATCTCCATAAATTCTCCAAGCTGGAACATCACACTGCATTAATCCTTGAGGTTTTAAAATGATAAAAATTAGAAGAAAACCTATGTATCCATTTGAAGAGTCATTTGAAAAATATGTCTCATTCTTTGTAAAATAAAATATAAAATTAAATAAAAGTATCAGAAAAAGTACTGTTAGCTTTCCAAATCCTGCTATTTATGAATGAAAAATGGGCACTATAATAAACCCGACAAGCTCAGGGGGTCACATGGCAGGCCCGGTAAGCTCAGGGACAGAAAGTAACCACACTCGCATGGTCTGACTGATCACAGATTCCTAAGCAGGCCAGAGCCGCTAGTCATGTCCCAGGTCTACAGCCTTCCTAGCAAAGGTCAATCTACCTTAAGGGAGACGTGTTCATTTTTTTATTATGCAACTAGGATAACATACCCTTGAAATGTCAGAGCAATTTTCCTGTCTAGACCCCTTGAAGGCATAGCCACAGGCACCAAAGCACAAGACCACTGGAAGAAGGGACCACAGAACCCCTCACTGTTGTCTTGTTCCCTGCGCACCATCACCGTGTGCTGTGAATGTTAATTATTAACTATCCTGTACCCACAAAGGTAAAAGAGTTATGTTCTCCATTTTGCTTTTTATCTGATCCTAGAGATTTCTCTACTTTGCTTTCTCCTGTCTCCTTAATCTACCACCAATGAATTTCATGTGCCTTCTTTATGTTTCCTCCTTTGACTGTAAATGCATAAAAAGAAATGCAAAACTGGCATTCTCCAGAGCATTTTTTCAATCCATTGAGATCTTGCTTTTGGGCATGTCTTCAAAAACTTGGCTCAAATAAACTCTTATAACACTTTTCTATAGGTTTGGATGTTCTTTCATCAACATATCTACATAAATCAAGTTAAGAATTAAAAAAATACTTGACATAAGTATATGATTTGTATACTATAATTCATTGTTAGTTTACCTGTTGCTAAGTCCTATTATGAGCAGACTTAAAAATAAAGAAAATAAAAATATATCAAGGCTAATTTTGAGCCAGTATATTAAATAGCATGATGAAACCTGAGTTACTTATTTTAATTCAGTAAATATTCATTGGTAGATGCTGATATTCTTGGCACATTGCTAGGTATTAAGATAGCTATGAAATAAATCTAAAATTAGTGTGATCCGGAGCCTCAAAATGTTTCCAGTCAATAGTTGGAGATGTGGAAGCAGGGAATGTACACAGATCTATATAACACAAACTAGCAGCTTTTATAAATGCATTTCCTCTTAACGGAATGGAAAGTTGTATTTCCTCTTATATTGCATCTCTATCTTGGAACTTGTTTTGACATCTTAATACACAGACTATATATGGCCACTGTGAATTAATTTTAGGACACAAGGAGCACTTAAGACATTTGAGACTTGGTAGTGACATGCTAAAATGCCACAGGCTAGCATGTTAGAGCAACTCTTCTCAAAAGATACTTGAAGGCCAATGTAGTTGACATTGGGAAGGAGAAACTAAGAAACATATTTCATGGTCAGTGAGTTTGGAAAATGTGGGATTAATTAAAGTTAAACCAATTTCTTCCCTGCATAAGAAATTTTCAAGGGGGACTCTAATATGCTGGGGCACATTTGGGGAAATTCTGTTACTGAAAATAGGCAGAATTAGCAGGCAAAACAGCAACCTAAAATAAAAATTCATTTAACTGCTTTGATTTCCTGTGCTCTTTTTAAACATCTAACTCAAATGTTTCTTGTAGCTTAGCCAATATCAATCCATATTTTCTGTTGCCACATTTAAACACTGGAAGCAAATGCTTGGTATCTTTTTATCCCTTACAGATGTCCTTGCTCCCTGGTAAAGAAACCACTGGAATGTTGCCATTTTAATTAGGCTTAGCTACCAAAGACCCTTAATCTGCCATTGAGATGTATATTTGCCTGTTTTATTAAAGCTTGGGGGAGATGGGAGTTTTAAGTTTATAGAAATTATGTAATAATACAAACAAACTTATTCCAAGACAATTTTATAACTTACAGTGAATTTAAAATACAATTGAAGATTTTGAGGTTGCTGCCAAAATAAAGAACAGTTTTATTTTACATTATTTTTAATTACCAGGATTTTTTTTTACCTTTATTAAAGTGATTATTTCTTGGAACAGTGTCAGGCCGTATAATTTTCATGTTAAAAAGAATCTCCCAGTCATATACCAGATACTTTTATTAGCATAAATATCACAAGCCCTTAATTAAAGAGAAATGAAATTGGGAAAACAGCTTTTATAAGAGTGCTATTAGCTTGCTATAATATCACATTTCTCTGACTTTTATTTTAAGTAAATTAGTGAAAGGACTTTTAAAATTGTTTCTACCTCTTTCCTTTCATGATTTCTTAAAAATAAATTTTAAATATATTCAGCCAGAATGATTGTATGTTCACAGAATTTTTTTGGTGCTACACTTTGTTTGATATAATAAATATTTATTTAAAGGTAAAAGAACATGAAAGGGAAAGTGTGTCATAAACATGGACATGTCAGACATTTAAAGTAAATGAGCCTATTTTGGAACATGTACATCATGTTAATACTTAGATTCTACTTTTAAAAATTCCTGTGTGTATGATTTAATCAATGTGCTAACACCTTACTTAAGGCAGAGCATGCACAGCGATAAGAAGCATGGGCCACAGCTAGATTGCTTGGAATTAAACCCTGGCTTCACCACTTGTGGGACATTGGGCCCTGGAAAATCTCTTAACTTCTCTGTGCCTCATTTTCTTCATCTGAAAAATTAAAATAGTTGCATCTACATCAAAGCATTATTTTGAGGTTTAAAAGAGTTAATATTTAACACTTAACTGTTCTAGGCATGAAACCCCTAGAACAACACCTGGCACATGGTTATCATTAAATACATTTTGTTTGCCTCCACAAATCTAAATTTTATTTCAAGAGTAGTTAGTCTCACCTTAAAAATTCCAATTCAGTCTCTTTCCTTTAACTGCTACTGTGCCTTTGGCTATTAATAATTAAAGTTCCACTAAGAATCTGTAAGACGTTGGAGACAGCAGACTCTTTTAGTTTGTAAAATGCAACTTCACATGAATGCTGGATCTAAAAGTACCAAAGTCTCCATGAAAGTTTAATAAAATAAAAATACCATGTTCTAAACAAACTAATGAGGTAATAGCTAGTTTTTCTCCTAAAATATTATTAAAGGAAACTTTAGGCCAATGTTGTATTGAACAAATAAAACTTTACCAACTAATACTGCCGTAAACAAATACCCAAATCTAAAAATACAAATATATACACTATGCATCCCCCTTTTTAAAAGAAACGTAAGAACACTGAGCATAGTGGTGTCTTCCCCATATTAATTGAGGATTTTTTAAATAAGGGAATTTTATTTATTTATTTATTTATTTTAAAGATTTTATTTATTTTTAGACAGAGAGGAAAGGAGTGAGAAAGAGAGAGAGAAACATCAATGTGTGGTTTCCTCTTACGCTCCCCCCTACTGGGGACCTGGCCCGTAACCCAGGCATGTGCTCTGACTGGGGAATCGAACCCGTGACCCTTCAGTTCTCAGGCCAACGCTCAATCCACTGAGCTATACCAGATGGGGTGGATTTTTTTGTACAAAATTATAGAACATTCGTTAAGTTGAAATTTCATTTCAGCATTAAAATAAAACACCAGAAAACAGGTGTTTAAAATATCACCTTTGCCAATGGTTGAAATATTCAGTGTCTCTAAGATTTTGGGTATAAGGTCAGGTTTTTCATGGTCTTGTCTCCACCTGGCTTGCTCTACCCTTACTCCTAGATGCTCAATAAGTTTCATCAACCTACTGAAGCCTGACTTCATTCTATGCCATAGAATTTATCTTGAACCCTCCTTTCCTTATAAACTTATCTTCCCGAGCATTGTAATGGGTACCTACTGGGTTATCGTTCCAGCCATGTACTAATGGCTAGGCTTTCCCACGGGTGCTACTCTCCATGTAAGAGTGAGCCACCATCCGTCAGACATATAGTCAATGACACCACCCCGATCATAACTTATTAGCATAGAGATATTCATCTCTTTCATGTAGGGACAGTGATCTAACTTTTATTTTCAGGGAATTGGAAATGAAATGAGGGTTTTGATTATGAATGCACCTTACATTGGAAGTTAGAATTTGGGGGTACCACTGTTTCATCATGTGGAGTGAATGGCTGAGAAGAGACTAAGGAAAAGACTGAAGCCAACAGCCTGGGAAGAGTAAAAATTGTCAACCGATGGTTGTTGGCTCCAATTCAACCCCCACAGCAGTCCCCAATTTGGGGTGCAGTGAAGAAGGAAACTTTATTCAGTTTAAACAGCTCAATTGTGACATAACACGGCTGTAAGAACAGCATGACTGTGGAACAGCTCTCAATAGTGTTACAGCTCAATTATGAGACAGTATGTATGGCCGTGGAACATCAACGCTGGGGGTTGGTCCTGGGGCAGGGTGCCTCTCTGACTAGGCAGTGCTACATCTGGTTGGTGGGTTTTGCCCAGCTCCGCTCCCCTTGCTCTGCTGTACTCTGCTCCAAGGAGATGTCTTCAATGTTTCAGCTCCAACTGGGGAAATGCAGCCTTCAGCCCTCCCTGTAAAGGGAAAACGTGCTCTCTGAGCCAGAGTGAAACTGGCTTATATAAACAGATGTCCTAACCCCAGTTCCTGATTGGCCCATTCTTATGCAAATAAGACTCCAAATCCTTGCAGTTTGATTGGTCCAAAAGGCACAGTCTTGACAGATCAGAATAGGCCTGCTCTGATTGGTCAATGAAGTTGCTTATGGGGGGGGGGTGTTACAGCTGCACAGCTCCAGTTGGACAGGGAAAGTCTCAATTCTATTGGTTGAAATGCAGTTCCAGAAACTTCTCTATAAGGTTGGTTCAGAGAGCAAAAACACAGGGCAGGCAGGTAGTTCAAGGTAGGAGGTAAACCATTTAGTACAGGCTTCTCCCTGAATTGCAATTTGCCTGGGAAACCTCTGTGCAGAAATGGCTGCTGGGCCTTGTTTTTAAAAATTTGAGCCCTGTTAGCAACAAGAGGCGCTTCTTGGTAGGTTTTGAGGGTATGCGATGTAAACCACAGCGTGCAATAATAGGCTTCCGACTCCCGATTTCATTCAGCCTGTCTCTGAGGTTTGTGTCTATTCATGCCTTTGGGACCTGGGATGCAGCCTTTCCTTTTAAAAAGAATTCTGTTTTGCTAGTGATGAAAGAGCCAAGGAGAAATTTTGAGAAAGGCAGCTAAGTTTGTATTTCTGAAACATTTTCTATGACTATGGTTATGTCTGGCCTGGTACTATAAGAATGCATACTTGAGTTTTCTCATAAGGGCCAACAGACATGGATACAGGATAAAAACAACAATCCTTAATACCAAAGTTATTTAAGATTTACAGAACAAATGCCCATACACAGGTAGTCATCAAGATAAGTTTCAATAGTTAAAAACTGGTTTGCTTAATTAAAATCTCAAGCAACAGTTTATTCAAATTATAGATGAAAATTCCACAAAAACTTTGCACTATCAAAAATAACACTCACATTTTAGGTCACGCAAATCCTTTGATTTATCTTTGAGCACAGTGAGGGTAGCAAATAAAAAGAGGCCACTCAATTAAATTTGAATTTCAGATTACAAATACTAATTTTTAGCATATCCATGTCCTAGTCATATTAAGACACATATATACTAAAGAGTTACTTGTTCCTTATCTAAACTTCAAATTTAACTGGACATCTGCATTTAATCTGGCAACTCTAAGTACAGTAAATGATATGCAATGCAGACATAGGAAGAATTTTATTTTCTAGTATACATTTTTAGTGGTAAGACTTGCCACTTGGCAATTAAATCAGGAAGATGCAAAATGGAAACGTCTATAAAAATGTTCTTTCAATGACCTGTATAGATGTTTTAACTGTAGATATGTGATTGGTCTTTTTTGAGGCCTCTCTCAATTCCTTTTGTAGGGAGTATTGGGGAAATGAAAGGCCATTATTCTTGTTAAATTTTAGCACTTTAAAAAAAGTCCAGTATTAATAAACAATACAAAAGCCAATAATCTAAAAGTAGACTAATTTTATCGAGAAAGGGAGTAGGATGGTAAAAGAGAAAATAACAAGGGAAAAAAGCAAAAATAAAACATAAAGACAAAGTGATTTAAAAAAATTCTGATTTTATTTATTATTTAGAATTTTTAAAGTTGTTTCTTTTTCTTTTCTTCTCTTTCTTTTCTTTTTAGAGGGGTGGGACAGGGTGGGGGGAGCTGTATTTTTGTTTTGGCAAGTCCAAATTTAATTAAGCCCAAAGTAAGCTTAATTATTTGGGCAGAAATTGATAATAGTGACTTGACTGAAAAATAAAAAAGAATTTAACTACTATATAGTCACAAAAATTAATACTTCTTTAACTAGAAAAATATGTTGATTATTCTGAGATTTATATCATATTCCATTGGTCTTGTCTTTCTTTTGCCCCTTGAAAATGTTTTATTTCTCCTACTTTTCCCTTCCACAAAAGAAAATAATGTAGCATAAACTATGAAAAATATTGTATTCAGGAAGGCTTGGCTCAAAAACTACATCCAGTAAAGTAAAAAAAAGGAGGCGGGGGAAAGGGGATTCTATTCTGCTGTGTAGGGCTTTGGCCTCTTGGCGGCGGAACAGGTAGTGTGGAGTGATGGTGGGTAGTAATGTCCTCTGTAAATGCCCCCCTTAGTAAGAACCAAGGCTGCAGCGGTTCACCAAGCACCATTTAATATGCTGGGTTGGGTTTCAGGGAATGCAATTCATCTGCCTGAATCCATGTGATAATGAACTATGATAGTGAGGAAAATTAATTAAATCAAGATAGATAAGATCATTGTACTTTGAACTCAAGAATGCTGTATATTCAACAATAACATTGTACAAGTCTGAGCATAACATTCATCTCAAATATTTCACTAAGAAAATAAAGTATTGCATTCTTAGAAAAAACTGAGATGCTTTTCTAAATGAAAGTGGAAGCTTCATAAAAAAAAAAATTCCAGTAACATGATTTGCTCTCACTCAGTGCATATCGAAATTCTCCTTGTGGTAGCTCTTGGAAAGATCATCTTTTTTATGATTAGAACAGGGAATATAGGTGTCTTGCTGACTACATTGCTCTTTCTGATGTCTGATGTACCCACCCACTATGTCAAACTCTCCAGTACTAATATGTAGGTCCTTTTAAACCAGTAGGTTACACATCAAACTTCAGGTTTGAAGCTCTGGAAGATTCTCTAGGATCACAGGTTAAAATCTCCCTGGGTCCGATGCAACCTTTCATTCTTCCAGAAGGGATAAATCAATCAGCACGTACTTCCCTGTGTTAGGGTGTTTCAGATGAGAACTTATAAACTTAGACTCCTTTACTTTGTAATGACATTAAAGATCTCATGGGGTGTTTGTTCTAAGGTTTGGAGACCTTCCTAAAACCTTGAGTAATTTTTGCTCATACTTGAAGTCTGCACTATGAGAGGCTTGAACCTTCTTACAGATTATTAAGGTTCTGTGTACCTTATGTTATGAAAATTAAATTCACCTTTAGAAGTACTTGTAGAATTAACGTTATCTGGAATTAAAGATTATCAGGTACGTGGTATGATTTGAACATCACAGTAGTCCTGTTTTCATCTAATGTGTGTCACATGAAAGTTTTATACACCTTTCAGCAAAATAACATGACAATTGGGCCAATGTGTGTGTTTTTAATAAGCCACAGCCTATTGGTGTGAGACTCAATTCTAGAGTAATGACATATAGCGCATTTAGGCCTCTGGTGACTTCTTTGTGTCTAAGGCCCCAAAGCCCTTTTGAAGACGTTAATAAAGTCACTCTCATTGCCCTGTTCTGACAGAGTCTGCCTGGATCACCCCCTGCCCTGCACTATATTGTAAACATTCATCTTTTGACTTCAGTTCCTCTTTTCATGATTTTTTTTTCTTTATTGCTTTTAAACTGCCATTCTCTGCATTGTTTATGATTAGTTGATCTTTCTGGCAAACAAATAAACAAGGAGAGGAGTGAAGGAGAAGCCCCTGAATGTGTGAATATGGATAAAGGAAACAAATTTCCATAATCAGCATTCAGATATTGCCCTTGATGATTTTAGAGTTCGTTTTAGAAATCTCTGAGTGCTATCTATAATACTTTGTGTCATACACTTTTGCTTCATGTTTTTCTTGTTTGATTGAAAGCCTCTTACAGGGTTCATTTTCATTTCATTGTGAAGCATGATCCTCTGGGACCATTCCATCAGAAAAATTTCCACACCCCACCCACAAATCCCCACAGGGAGGTTGTCCTGTTGGAAACACCCCAAAAAGTGTGAGAAGATACAGAAAAACATGTAGTCATTTTTTAAATGTACATGAAATTACTTGAGGAAATTAATTCTATATGTAAAATCAAAACTGACCCCACCACTAAACTATCTGAATAATTCTGCCTGAAAAGTCTTTTAGAAACCCCAAATGGAGACGTTTCTTCCATTCTATTCATTTCCTCATACATTTGTAGCCCCATAGAAACACCTCTTCTTTTCCCTTCATATATAATTACAATTAATTCCATAAACTTCTTCCTGCTTGAGAATTTAATTTTTATTTTAATAGAAGTTAATAGCTTTGTAATGTAGCAAATGCAAGGAGTAGTTCCTATGAATGGAGATGCCACATTTTTATGTACGAAAATGAATCTCCCCTTTGTGTTTAGTATGACCTATGTTCTCTGCCAGAAATTTTAATATCATCTCATTCATCACTCAGCTTGCTTAGTCTCCTTTGTCTATCTTGTTCATTTTCCTCCAAATCACTCGCTGATAGAACACAATTATTATTATAGTGTTTTGCTATTTTAGGTTTTTTTTCCTTTGCAAAATAGAATTGAGGTGGATAAATAATTTATTTTTGTAATTTCATTTAAATGCTGGGTTCCAAGTAAATATAGCAGTGTAACATTTTAGATCTCTATGGTCTGGATAAACATCAAACAGATGCACACATGTGCTATGCACATAACACACTTCATGAGGCAAAGATCTTTAGTGTCTTATTTATTGCCTTATCTCTTGGACCTAAATCAGTGTCAAACACCCAGCACACAGCCAACAAATATTTGTTGAACAAATAAAATTACAATTTAATTAATGCATAGGAGCTTTACATATGCATTAAAATATTTGAATTTTTTATATTCCAAAAAATAAATGTTTATAATCAGTTTGATGAGTTAAAACAAGGCATGATAAAATCCCTATCAGCGAATTCCCAGTGAGCAGCACATTGGTGCCTTTCTATTCAATCACTCTCTCAAAGTTCTCAGTAGCTTCCAGGTAAACTTTCTCTCTAATGACAAAGTCCTATTTATGTGTGCATTTGACATACACATGAAGGGACTCTCATGATACCAAATCTTCCAACACACAAATAATTTATTTATATATTTTCTTATTAATCCTATAATAAGGTAATAGTCTCTCTGTTTAAAAAGAGAAACTCCAGACCCCCCCTCAAAAAAAAAAAGAAAAGAAAAAAGTTAAGTATTTAAACTAAAATAGAATATTTAGTAAGAAGTAATAATTTCAGGAACCAAGCTTGTTCCTTCCACACCTGACCCCTTGACTTGATCCACCACATTACAATTCCTTGTGTGGGGTACTGTTGGGATTACCATGCCTGATGAACTCCCGCTTTTTGCTTCATTAGGACAGAGCTCCCCATCCTTTGTTTTGAGGACTAAGCGATAGGTATATGCTGATATTGTAAAGTTAAAATTTTTTTAGAATATTCCATTTAGAAATTTTACACAAATTTAATATTTATTTTTCTCCCCACTTGGTATATATTTATATGACAAAGAAAAATATGTAATGATCTTTCCACCAAGCCCAGCAAATGGGTCCTAATCCCCTCTAGTTTACCCAGTATGCTGAATAAATGTGATTTTTGTTTTCTGTTTGCCAGTATGTTGGCAAGCACTATAATAAGGGGTATAGAATTTAGAATATTATTATAATACAAACTCAGTATCAATAGGTTGCATAATGGCTACTCTGAAAGTTTGGAGGAGAGAGTGGTAATTTCATTCACTCATTTGACTGCTATGCACCTGAAATTATTATACATGTTAAGGATATAGCTGTGTCCAAAATTAGAAATCTGCCCACCCAGTACCCATTCCTTCTTAAAGTCGTTTTTCACAAGTCATCTCTAGTACCAGTCTCCTGCTTCTTACCCCATCTTTATGTTAATAAGTATTGCAATAGCATCTCAATGAACCTTTCTGTTGACTGTTCATTCATTTCAAATAATTCTTGAAATATGAATGTGATTATTATTCATTGAATTAAAACATTTCATTTTCCTCATATACTAAAGACAACATTTCACATTACTACAAGGCCTTACAATACCTAGGCCTCATAACCGGTGTAACTGACTCCCCCGTCATTCTCACCCTTTTGCTCTACAATGTAGACTCACCAGAATCTCAGCCCTTTCAGGAAGCTATGGGCTTATTTATTCTGTTTCATCTCACTGACACACCATTTCTCACTCTTTCTACCTTATGCACTACTACTTAGCTTCTAAGATGCATTTAAAATGTGATTCCTTTAACTCTTTTCCATTTATAACTTTTCCCATCTTTATTAGTGGTTCCATAGTCACATTCACTTGCACCTAGAAAGGCATTTGTCACTTTGAAAGTTCTCCATAATGGCTTCTTGAACTGAGTTCTAAATTTGGAATGTGGAGAATTAGGGATAT
The DNA here is from genome assembly GCA_004026545.1 of Mormoops blainvillei. Taxonomy (NCBI): domain Eukaryota; kingdom Metazoa; phylum Chordata; class Mammalia; order Chiroptera; family Mormoopidae; genus Mormoops; species Mormoops blainvillei. The sequence goes on from PVJD01012144.1 coordinate 15,298, forward strand.
GATCTATATTTAAATAACAGAGAAGAATGAAACATATGCCGAGAGAAAGAAATAAGTTTTCTGAAGGTGGTTGAAACAATATACAGGAGCAGAGGTGGAGAAGCACCAGGCAAGAAGAGAAGGCTGTGAGGTCAGAGCTCTGGATGTAGAAATAAGAGTGGTAGAGTGATCAGGCTTGAAAGACTTTGAATGAATATAAAGTCTTAAGGCTTAATACTACAGGTAAAATAAAACTGAAGTAAAAAGGTTCCCTGCCCTCCCTGTATATTCCTGGAAGCTACCGTTTCTGTGTCTGATGGGCCTCATGTCCAATTGTGAGAACTAACTTACTATTAATTCTCATATTGGTGGTATGTGTGTGTGTTTGTGGGGGGTGGGGGGTGGGCAGAAAGGGAACAGGACACAAATGTGAGGGAAATAATGCGCCAGCCTGGGATCCATACTCATGCAACGACTGGTGGACATTGGTGGGGTAAATGGATATTTCTGCTTATTTAACCTACAGGTGGGATGAGTCTGAGGCACACGTCCCACACTCTCTGCTGAAGCTTCCTGGTTAGGTTAACCTTGCCGCCCAAGGTAAAGTCTTTAATTCAATTCTCTCCCTTCTCTGCATCACTCCTTTTCTCCCCTGTAGTGTGTCCTGGTATCACTCTTACTAATAAGTTACTTGAACTTGAATCCTAGCCTCAGTGTCTGTTTCTGAGGGTAAAATGAAAACAGTTGATGCTGGAACTAGTGATAAGGAAACAGATTCTTAGAATGTGAGTTCTGGAATCAGACCTTTTGCTGGCTGCATACAATGAGGACATCAGTGCCATTGATGAGCGGGGTGGTGATAATGTCTGGCATCTTACAGCACAAAAATATTAAGACACCCACCTGTAGTGAGATGAGATACAGATAAAAGGAAATGTCTCATGCTATGTTTCAGAAATATGGTGAAAATAATACTTACAAAACATCTGGAGGAGTTCGTTTTTGCCAACTGCCATCAAAGCTCTGAAGGAAGAAAACAGATTTAAATAAGCCAACTATTAGTCTAAGGCATGGTGTGAAAGCCCAAAATGTATGGCTGTATTTAAAGAGATTCAAATCTTTGTATTCGGAGGAGAGACTGTCTTAAAAATCATGACCAGCTTTTGATTAGGAGAGTAGTAGATTTACCAAAAACAAACAAACAAACAAAACCAAAAAACCCCAAGCAACCAAACGAACATAGCCCCAGTAAGTTTCCTATACTTGTTCAGAGTGCCCACAAGGACTCTAAAGTCTGAGATGAAGACATCTGGATCGATACACTTGAAAACTTGAACCCCCGGATTTCTAGGAGCCCCTTGGGTTGACATGCATGACCCCTTTACTGGGAGTGAACAGCTTCCTCTCAGCTGGAGGACACATATTGGCTGCAGTTGAGGTGACTGCTTCACATGATGACACTTGGCTTTCTCCAGATCTGCGTCTGCTGCCTTCATTGCCTTTAGAGCAATAACTACAGGCAAAGCATAAGCAGAATTCCACTGGGGAAGTGCTGTCTGCGTTATGGGAAGTAGGGGATTATTCAATAAAACAGCTAACGGATTTGAGTCATACGTTGCAAATGGCACAGTAACGTGCCTGAATAATGGATCTTGAGGGTTCTGGACTAAGGGTGGGGAGTGAACCTACAGCTGAATGGGGGATATTAATTAATATGGGGGGCAATGTCCTGTGACTCAGGATTTTATGTCCTGGCAGGACACCTGGGAGCAATCCTAATATGAAGTTTGAATAGAAATTGCTAACTGCGGTAACGGAGGTGGATATGCCTGGGCTGCCCTGTCGGAGCCTTGAGGAAGGATTTAAAAGGCTCTGAGAGATGCTGCATGCAAGCATAGATTTACTGCATTAGACTTGAGAACCTACCAGATAATTCTGTTTTCTGGGAAGGCTTAGAGTACAGTTCCTTCACTGAAGCAATAAGATATACGCAAGTGAGGAGGCATCTGCATGGCTGAGAAGCTCAGAGGTAACTGTCTGATATAGGCCGGCATGGGCTGTCAGCGATGCTGCTGTGTGCTCCCTGGAATCATAGGATTCTGGAGCAGCAGAGACCAGGTAGATCACATGACCATCACAGCCACGATAGGTATAAGTTAAAGGGGAAAACGACTCCTAATTGACTCCTATAAGCATAATTTGCAGGGCCCCGGGCCAAAAATTGCAGACACCTTGTTCCAAATTGCTGAAAATCAAGGATAGCAACGGCAGAGCACTGCATCGACATGGGAGCCTTCTGGGCATGGAGCCCTCTTCCATGGCGCACCCACAGAACCAGCTCTGATACAGGGATCGGGGCAATGATAACAGACCATGGTTTCCTAGAGTTAAGATACATGGGCAGTCAGCGAAGGTATTGTTTGACTTATATAACCAGAAATATAACAGGAATAGGTAACAAAACACTTACGTTAGCCACTGTAGTGAAAAAAAACCATAATGCCTCACCCAAATTGAGCCAGTTCTCAGACCAAGAACACTCCATTGCAGGAGAGGCTGGGTCCTCTAAAGCAAAGACTGCAAAGCCTTAAACTAAGCTGAGCATGACTAATTAATTTGGAGACCTAATGCTTTGGACTTAGAACCCTGGCACTGAATGAAGCTGATAAAATGCTAGAACAAGGCTGTGATGGGCCAGGGAGTTTACTGTCTGTATTTGTGGGTTGTGGCTTTAACACATCTCAAGATTACCTTGGGTCTTGTTTTGAATACATGAGGAAAACCACTTTTGACTCACCACCGTTTTGTAAACGCTGTAATTGATACCTTATGTTGCTTAAATATTAAATGAAGAATGAGTTGTACAGTCTTCTTGATATCTTATTTAGTTTCACAAATTAATGGAAGGAGGTGACGTCACCTTTTCTCTCTCCCCATCCATCTGAGCCATGTTTAGGACTAATGACTGCAAATAGCTGCTTGCTCTGGTCCCAGCTCTCTTTGCAATCTTGCCTCATATCCCTGTCTTCACCCATCTACTCACACTCAGTATACAAGCAACAGTGACTCGATCCTTGTGTTCCTCTCTCTTTTTTTTTCTTGATCAACAGACATGCTGTTTCCTCCTTTTGGAATAGTACCTCTCCCTTCTACTTAATGGTTAGCCAGTACTTTAGTTATCAAATTTAAAGGCCATGTTCACAGGTTAGATTAGATTAATTTAGGTTTTAACCACTACTCTATCTCACGTTCATGTGGTCTCTTCATGATTATTTTTGGATAAAAGGCAATAAACATTTCAATTTTAATTTTTTTCTTGCTTGAATAGATTTAATTCCAAATTGTATTTTAAATCCAGTTGATTCTTTATAGTAGCTATTTTGAGAACAAACAACAAGCCAGGAGAGTTAGGAAGTTAAGGGATCTTAAGATGGTACCAACCTTGGTTTACTGAAGATCTTTATCTTCTAACTATGATAATCCACGTTCATTATTTCTGTCCAAATTAAAAATAAGCATTAAGTGCAGAAAAGGCAAAACATCATGAGAAAGTTTAACTTTCTGTTCTTTTAGAAGATTTTGTTCACTAGTAATATTCATAGTTCTTACGAAACTGTCATTTACTAGCCACCTCGAACTCCATGAACTTGTTATTTTGTCCCAAAGGAGGAAAAAGAGACTGGGAAAAAATCTGGAGGATGAATTTTCTTTGTAATGTGTTTATTGGAAATATTACAGACTGCTAGGTTTGGGGACTAAGAGCTCTAGTTTTATATTTTGACTTAATATCAGAATCTTCCCTTTAGCTTTTAATTCAGTGCAAGTAGGGTCAAGACGGCAGTAGCCTAGGATAAAGAAAGCACGTGTGTGCTTTTCAAATGTGTGTGCACAAATGTTTTCTGTGTGAATTTTTCTTGTGATAGTGGGTTTTAGATATGTATGCATTTTCAGCAATGCTGAGAAGAATAAAGGATTACTACTGAGGGGGGTGTATTGACATTATTTTTTTTCTGTATACTTGTACTCTCCAGCAGAAATTTCTAAAATATGCCTTGTTCTGAATGTGATGTCTGGGAACACACCTGTTCTGGAGGTCATATGCAAACCTCTGAAAAAGCCTTACTTCTATGGATAATGGAGAAAAAACTAGATAACAAATGTGACCAAAACAGTCACTCACAGAAAAAATTTAAATGAAAGTGGATTCTCATCCCCAGGGTTCACCACAGACAAGGAATCATATGCAAAAGGTGTTTACCCTTCTGCTCCAGGTACCGGCTGAAGTGGATTTGGGCAATTCACTTCACCTTTCCACACCCCCATTTTCCTCTTCTGACATCTGACACCGCAGGGAATTTCCTTGCCTGATTAATGTCTGTTAAAGTATCTGAAGATAGAATATAAGGAAAAGCTTAATAAAATGGTAAATAAGGGAAAAAATGGGCAGTAAACTGCCAGTAGCTACGATCGGAAAAATTATTAAGGCTGCTTTGAGAGGAACAGTGAGAGGCGGCTCCTGCCACTGTCTAATTGCTGACTGCCTGATCTTACAGCGCAGGGCTTGGCCTCAGCTTTCACGCAGCATGGCAGCAGGGCCTTCCTTACCTGCTTCATGGAGAGGCTTCCATCATAGCCAAGTTCCCAATCACAGCAGCATCTGAACTTTCCCCCTGAGAGTTGCTTTTGTTTCCTACATGCCTCTGTTAAAAAATTAGACTTTTTTTTTTTGCAAAGATAGAACACGAAGTCATTTTTCTCCCCTCCAGAGCAAACTTCCCCTCTCTTCTCTCCAGAATGGCTTTACCTCTGTAGTTTCCTATATTTCAAAGGCAGGAATAGAACATAATGGGATTTAGCTGAAGGGTTATAATTCTAAGAATTCCAAAACTTTTCATCGAAGGACCATTTATAAAGAGAGCTTTTATCCATTGGCAATTTCAGCTGAGAGCTATTCATCCTGACTCAGAAGGCCCCACAAAAAGGGCAGAGACAGAGGCTCTGTGTGGCGTTTCACGGCCCATTTGTGATAGCGCTCCTCGGGAAGAGGAACAGCCTAGAGCTAACCTGGCAGGAGTCGCGAGGCTCTTTCCTGGGCCACATCTGCTCTCAGATCAGGGACACCCCCCTTCCTTTACTACCCACTGAAAAAGGCCTCATCGCTTAGTACTAGTCAGGCTCAGCTAGGAACGTATACGCATATAGTATTTACTCAGGGGTTTATTTTCACCCAGGATGGCAGCCTGACCAGGAGGAAGGGAAAGTGCTTCATGAGCCAAATGTCAGCAGGGAAGTGATCACACAATACTTATACACACAATCACATACTCAGACACTCATGCTTTGCCAACTTGTCTTTTCCCATTTCAAGGAAACAATGAGAAAAGTCTTGTTTCTCTGGAACAAGCTGAATGTATCTACAGAGGGTCAACATGTGCTTCTGGCTCAAGTCCATACCTCCGCCCACCTGGCTATAAACTGGATTCTCTGCCTGGCCTCATTCAGAATGAATAAGGAGACTTCGGAGCAATTTTGCCCGTTAGAGTAGGAAAATGTTAACATAGAACAGTAACTTTCAGAAATGCCCCTGTAGTATCTAGTGAGTTATATACATTTCCATTGTCTTAGGAGTGGGTAGGAGTAATTTATTTCCAAGTAATCCCAAACCCTTAAGGTTAAGCAATGAGTTCTCTGCGAGAACTTAAAGAAAAGGGAGATAAGGTTGCCCTGTGAGAATGAAAGAACTTGAAAACAAAAGTTAGCAAAATGTTCCCCAGTTCCATGGGAACATATTAGGATACCGCTTAATTAGTGAAACTGTGACATCTGCAGTCAGCATACATCATTTAAAGGGAGCAGCCAGCCACGTAGCAAACTGGCTTCAGAGCTCCAGCTGTCTGTGCAGTCCCGTAGACAACAAGACAGACCTGGAGGTCGTCAGCACCCTGGTCACCAGGACTCTTAAGGACTGAATGAACTGCCCTCAAGACTTTTCACAACTCTCTGTTCCGATTCTGCAGTTACTGAGCAGTCCTTTGATTTCGTCATTCATCTTACTAGAGACTTACTTACATATAAGGAAAACCGAGACCCTGAATAGGAAATGTAAGCACCTTAGTCAGCAAAAAGCAATAGTCCATGTTTATAAAGTAATTATTTGGCTTTCTAGTTCACTACTAGTTCCAAATGAAGGTACTTATGATAAATCTGTCCTTGTTTCTGTACTCACTCATAAAATCCTGCTTCCATGCCTTGAAGACAAACAGCGACAGTAAATTCATTAAGGGAAGGCCACCCAGGGAGGGATCTGGAGGAAGCTACCAGCACCCTGGAGATTGTTCCTAGCTATTCCACCCACGTTAATGTTCTCTTCTGATTCGACTTCAGTAACTTCTGTTTTCCATAGATATGGTGAAAAATCCCTAAAAATTAAAATAATCCACATGTTTCCCTAACACGTGAAGCTGATGTTTGTTGTTGTTTATGAAGTTAAGTCTTTTCCGATGGAATGTGCATATTTTCTTATAGGAATCTGGTTTCCAGCCATGCGAGGAATGATAGACAGTCCCACAGTTAAAGGGCATTAGAACCAACCACGTCTACTTTAACCAAGTAGCATTGGTTAGGACATAAAGAGGGAACTTATTTATTATATTTTTTTAATCAAAATACATTCCCCTCAATTACTTATTCATATTTTTTTTTCAAATGTTCACTATGTTCCAGCATTTGTTAGTCTTTAAGGACACATTGGTGAACAAAGCAACCCCTTACAGAATTTGTGATCTAGTAGAAAAAGTAGTCAGTAAGGCAAAAATTACTAAGATTATCCACTGATGGAAATTATAAGAGTGTTAAATTCCACGAAAAACACAAGCAAGATGTTATATTGCACACAGTGGGACTGACAGGAAAAGGCTCTCTGACAAAGAAGCATTTAGGTTTAGCTATAAAAGATAAAGTAGGAGCCAGTCAGGGAAACAGCCTGAGGAAGGACATCCAAGCACAGAGGGAAACAGGGACAGAGCTCTCGAGCTCGGAAACAGAATGGTATTTTGCAGTAATTAGAAGAAGTTCAGCATAACTGAAACTGAGAACTACGAGGTGAGAAGGGAGGCTTAGACAGTAATCTGATCCTGTATAATACAGCAGCGAGGGAGGCAAACAATAAATAAGCACATTTCTAGGGTGTCGGAGGCGGTTAATACTGTGAAGATTGATAAAACAGACAAGGAAACAAGGAAGCATGAGGGCTGAAGTTTGGTTTCTATTTACATTAGGTACTAAAGTATAGCTTTACTGATAAGGTGGTGTTTGAGCAGAAACCCCAATTAATTTTGAGAGAGCAAGCCAAGGGGACATCTGTGGGAGGAGCAGGCAGAGGGAAAAGGAAGTACAAAGGCCCTAAGGTGAGAGCGTAATTGAAGCGTGTAAAGAACGGCAAGGTGGCCAGCATGACCCAAGTAATTAAGAAGGGAGTAGTAGGAGATGAGATCAGAGAAATAGCGCGTATGTGGGGTCCATTGTAAAGCCTCCTGCTCTGAATGTGTAAGGAATTGTTAGCAGGTTTTGAGCAGAGGAGCCTCATGATTTTATTCCCATTTAAACAGCCTGCTCTGGCTTTTGTGTTGAGCGAGACAGCAGTGGGAGGTGGGGGAAGGAACCTAGCAAGGAGGCCACTTAGAAAGCTATTACGTTATCCGGAATGTAAAAACAATTAAAGTGTTTAAGTTGGGTAGTTATACTTTATTAAAATACGTAATATATATTCTGACTATAAATCTCAGCTTAACAATTAATTAAAAATACAAACACTTTAGTAAAATTAAGTATTTTCCTACCTTAAACAACTATATCAAGCAACTACAGCTAAGCTTCACTTTGACTTTTCTTCTTTGTTTCCTCTAACTTGCAGTCATTTGTTCTGGATGTATGTTCCAGCTAACTCTCTTCTAATGTTGGAATAAACTAGATTAATCTTAGCTCCACTTATCTTACTAAGAAAACATTTGGGCTACCCTGGCTGGAGTGGTTCAGTGGTTTGAGTGCCTACCTGTGAACCAAAGGACCACTGGTTCGATTCCCAGTCAGGGCATACGCCTGGGTTGCAGGCCAGATCCCCAGTAGGGGGCGCTTAAGAGGCAATCACACATTGATGCTTCCCTCCCCCGTCTCTCCCTCCCTTCCTCTCTCTCTAAAAATAAATAAATAAAACCTTAAAAAAGAAAGAAAGAAGGAAAGAAAGAAAGAAAGAGGAAGAAAGAAAGAAAGAAAGAAAGAAAGAAAGAAAGAAAGAAAGAAAGAAAGAAAGAAAGAAAAAGAAGGAAAGAAAGAAACATTTGGGCTGTGTTTTTCTAGTTTCAAGAAATGCCTTGGATCCCTGAACTTTCTTTGTATAACAAATATTACAACACTGAAGCACAAGAAAAAGCTGGCTGATCACTACTGTCAAGAATTCTAAAATCACTCATTCTGGGATTTCTGTTCCCTCCAGTGGGTTGTACAAAATTTCTAGATTTATGGTGTTGCCATAATTCTAACGGTATTTCCATTTGTCCTGACCACATGTTATGTGCCATCCCTCCTGAGCTCCCATAGGCAATTTGCGTGAAGATGACCCCAGGGGTGGCAGCTACTTTCTCAGTGCCAAACTCAGACATGAGACCACTTTGACTCAGCAACCAAAGCTTTGGGCCTTAGTGTCTATGCTGCAACACTCATATCCGATACCTTGTTCATTCACTATTATATGCTCAACAGAATTTCTAGCCCTGGACACTCTCAGAAACTAGAAAATGGTAGTCTTCTTTTCCAGAGAACCAACAGTCTTCCAGGTGGCAGATGCAAATTCCCAGAAGCTACACATCTGGAAAGTTGTGTGAGTACTTCTGGATTTAGATGCCCCTGAACTAGTCAGATCAAGCATCTGGTCTGCTTTCAAAGACAAGTGTAATAATGACTCTGAATTTGTATAAAAATATATTTTACTTCAGTTTTCTACTAAACCATCTAATAAGCTGTGTAAAGAAGACAGACAAGCATTAGTGGACATTCCCCACCCCTTCTATATGTTGCTCACAGTGGCTTGCCTGTGTTGACCTTAAACAAAGAGACACAAATATTTCTCCAGCAAAATGGGCTTATTCAGGACCAACAAAGAGTTGCAAGGGGAGACATGAAGTCTAACGGTGAACCATGCACAAGTCCAGAGAAATGAAGGAGAGAAACACTCTTTTATGGACTTGGGAAGAGCTGTTATAAACAGTTTCCGTTTTCTTTGGAAGAAACTGAAAGTTTGAACTATGGTGACTTTTCACTGGCTGAGTTATGGCATCTTTCATTGGCTGAGCTGATACTGAACAAGGGGAGAATTTTTTCTTCATCCTGCTGAGGTAGTAAAGTAGTAGTACTTCCTTTCAGATATTTAAGGTACATCTCTTCTTGTGGGATCAATATTGTGCATTGAGTGACAAATGCATGACAGTCTGCTCTTCTAGCTTCCCGACTCCATTTTAAATGGGGATTCTGTTTATTAAGTTTCGCATTTCCCCCTTTTTTACAAAATCTTTCTCCAAAAGCATCAATGATCAAGAGTCAGGTTTTCCTTGCCTCAGTGGTTTTGTGTCCCTTGATGCCAGAAAACACCTTTCCTGCATCAAAGGGAAAGTGCACAGACTGGAAACCTTATGTGGACGCATTTGAGTCACAAGTAGCAGTAGAAGGAAAATCTCTCAGACATTTCCCATATAAATACAAAGGCTGTATCTTAGTGTAGCGAATACAGCTAAGACACACTAAAAACTAAAGAATTTAATGAGCATTTGGGGAAGACACAGTGCACAAATAAAACAAAGAAATTACACAGTATTATTATCCCAAAAGAAACTGGAACAAAGTGCCTTAAAAATAATGTCTGCAGGTTGCAAATTTAGGGAGCATAAATTTAGATGAGAATCCCTAGTCAGTTAATAGTCCAGGTGAAAGACAGACTTCCGTGGGATATAAACCTAACTGGCCTGTTCTGGACATCTTGGGAAATCTGTCTCATTAGGTGTCATCTCCTTCAGTTTTGGAAAATCTCTACCTTTAGGGCACCATAGGTGTGCAGGTCCAGTCAGCATTAGGTACTTTCTTTAGATGTGTCGTGTGAATCTAGGAGTTTGTTCCCTGGAGTCACAAACTGTGTTGCCTAAGGCCTTCATTGCCCTGGAACATTGTGAAAAGATTGCTCTACCAGAACATGGTTAATTTTGATAGAAGTAATTAGGGTTTCATGATATAGAGCTTTTCTCCTTTTATCAGATGTGACTTGAAAGAGACAGGGCGCAGGTACTTTGGGTGCCATGTGACCATCTCAAAGAAGGAGAGTTTATGAATTTCCAAGGAGGCAGACCTCAGATTTAAAAGGACCAATGGCAATACTTTGTCCAAGGTATTTAGAGGGTCTCTACAAATTTTGCCAATTGATGCTTGATAATACTATTAGAGTGTTTGGAGGATTGAGGGTGGTTAAGTACCCTCAAAACATTGTCAAACTGAATTTTTACTACACATTAGTCACTGTGACAGGCACAAGTCACATACTGATAAACACGAGAAATGGTCCTAAACCCCATGGAACATTGAGTAAAATAAGAGAGAAAGGAGTAAAAATAAAATATAAAAATGTTGCAAAGAACCTGTAATATGTGCTGTGAAGAAGAGTTCCATTGTGCCATTAAAGCATAGAGTATGAACTTGAACCATTTGTGAGGTCAGAAAAGAAGTGACAGTAGAGATGGGAGATCATTGAAGGTTTTAAGTGTGCAGGGAAAGTTTGACATGATTAAATATGTATTCTGAAAAGAACACACAGCTGTTGTGTAGAGGCAGATTGTGTTTCCCTTTGTGAACAGTCTCCTAATGCAATTGGTGAAAATTAGGTTCTTCCACATGATCCCAAGGAAAACTTTCCAAGGACCCATGCACGAGATATTGCAGGGTGCCAAGATGGTTTATTCATGTGGAAATAGAAGCCGACCCCCCGGGTTTCCAATGTCCCATCTCCCTCAGTCCTGCCACAGAAGAAGGCCAACCTTGTCCTCAGCACGGCCAAGGCACATGCCAGTACCCAGAGTTTCTGCTTCATGTTAAAGCTTAGTCGTTTGGATCCCTCAGGAGGCTGCTAAGTGGTCTCAGTCCCCATCCAGGTAGCTTAGCAGTTCCTGAATGCTCTGGTGGCGGAGCCCAAGTGGCTGCCAGCCATGTGGCTACAATGGCTACATGGCTTGGAGAGAGAATGTGCAAACGCACGGAGCAAGGGCATTCCTGAGCTGGTGAGAGAGAGCGTAGTCCTTTTGGAGTCCAGGCCATCTGCTGTGGGCCCAGCAGCTGTTAGACCCACATGGTTGCACGTTCCCAGAGGAGACAGCATGGGAGTTAAAGGGCGAGTGCATCACCAGGTGGGCAAGAGAGAGCTTCTTTGATCACCTGGGATTATACTAGCTTGGGTTTGCATGGACTAAGTGCTTTCTCAAAGTGATGGAACAACTTCCCAAACTTCTGTGGGCTTTGGATGGGCCCGCTTCCCAACCAATCCCTTCTTCCCCCGGGCTAGACTGATAGGTCTCTTCAGTCAAGCGCCTCACCCTGCACCATTTTGACTCCTACTGCTGATGTGCCTGCCTTTCCCTGGTCCCAACTGGCTGTCTGGTACCAGGGCAGGGGAGTGAGGAGTGCTAATCCCCTGGGCAGAGAACAATGCTGTAACCCCTGGGGAGTGAAGCTGTAGCTTCCTGGCTAGCAAGCAGGTTTATGTCCCCCATTTTATTAAGCTCAATGTCTAGCTCCCTTTTGCTCCCCCTTTCTAGCTAAATACCAAAGGTAGCAATACAAAGCATGAGCAAATTTTCAGCCCACTTTTCTCCAACTCTGTAATATCTGATGGCATTGATTTCAGTCATTAATTTTATTCCTAATCTATATTATTCTTCGTTCTTTTCATTTTTGTTACCTTATTTTCCTTGCTTAACAATTCTTATTTCATTTTTCGGCACATGTCTTTAAAATCCATGTGACTGTTTTGGTTATTTTTTTGTTGTTGTTGTTTGCTTGCTTGTTTTTTGGGGGGGGATAATAAGGTAAGAGATTAATAATAAATAAATGAAAGAAAATATGTCCTAGTTCTGAAAATGTTTACAACATGTTTTAATAAGCAGAAGAAGTTTGAAAGAAATAGCTCTGAACAACACAAAGGACAGATAAGAGAAGGGACTCATAGATTATTTCGCTGATAAGGCCATGTCATTTTTAAACAAGATAGATTTGAAACAGCATCTTCGAGATCTCAAGCAAACCCTGTTGAGTGTTTATTTCAACACAGATACATTTTTATCTCTCATATCTTTCTCTTTGTTTTCTGTAATCTTGGAACTCCTGTTCTTTTACTTTACTAATTGCTTGCTGTTGGGCAGTAAATTTATGGAGGGAAGGGATCTTGTCTTTCATTTATTTATTTTTCTTTAACTCTGACTCCCCGCTCCCCCCCCCACCTCTCCATAGCATCCAGTACAATACTACACATCTGTTTGCAAAATAGTTTATACCTATGCATTCAAAAGCATTTATTCTTCTTCATAGTCTACTTCTGTTAATGGTAAGGCTGGTCTGTGGGTTTCCAAGCATTGACACGTAAAGTCGACAATTGCCAGCACTATTTCTTCCATGCTTTTCTTCTACTCTCCTCCTATTCAACATCTTTTGGCAGTGAGGGAGCCAATGTTCCTACAGAAAATGCTGATGAAGACCACCACTAATTAATACATAGCTAAGAAAAAGAGCAGAAAAAAGAGACATCCATGTTACTTTTTTCCCTATATTCCAATTAAATGTTTTAAATTTTATCTTTTTGGGGGGCATAAAATGTTATCAAACACATAGGTAAGTTTTCTTTCCTAAGTTAGCCTGCTATAGCCACCAGGTCTGAGGAGGCCACCATTGAAAAACACAGATGACAGGGGTCCTGCGGGGGCCGAGGGCTCTCTGTCTCAGGAGCTGGCCGTGTTAACCTTCAGGCCGGTGAAAAAGGTCAAGCACCAGGGAAAAGCGGATGGAGAGAACTTAGGGTCTTTATGGAAGGGTTTTTGTTGTTTTTTTTTTTTTCTTCCATGAAAGCAACTTTAACCTTGTAAAAGATCTGCTTTCGTCTTGTTAACTTGGCTTTAAGGAGGAATGACCCTGAGGGGGAGACAATAGCCGCAACAAAGTGTGAAGGGTCACGAGCTCCTAGAGGTCTTTTTACTGTCTTTAGAGTCTCGTTCAGGAGATATTAAGGCACACCCGCTACGGAAAAGGCAGCAAGAGCAATAAAATCCATCCCTTCTCTTTTCTCTTTTCAAGATTGTGCCCTGGGTTCATTCGCCCTGTAAGAAGGGCCTTTCTGTCAGCCTGCCTCAGCTGGAAGGCATTTTTCTTTTTCTTCATTCTTGGAATAGTTCCTTCTTTCCCCTTCCTTTTCTTGCTTCTTTCTTTCTGTCCCTCAGTTCTTCTTTTCCTTTTAAAGCTTCCATAAGAGACCGCCACCTGGAGAAGCAGCTCCGAAAGCCTGTAGGTGAGCTAAGCGAAGGCTGAAGAGGAGACAGCATGCTGTCTGCTGAGCCCTGGGCACAGTTGGCAAGGCTCTTACCTGAGCGCGCCGCCGCCCCTCACCCCCATGCTTTCTCATTCACAGCTAGAGATCCTTGGATGAGGTTTAAAATCTAACAATTATATGAGCAGGTACTCTGGACTGGAATTCATCAATGTCATAATCATTGGATTTAATCTGGGAGACGTGTATTATTTGGACTTTTTATATTTCAATGATAATTTCTATTGATCTATAGATATGACATGTATATATGTATTATGTGTGTAGAACTCTATCATCTATCTACCTTTCTGTCTATCTATCTGTCATCCCTAAGGATGTGTCTGGCCTCCGTTTACCCCTCCAAGAGGAATCACTACCCTGACTTGTAACACCATAGATTTGTTTTGCCTGCTTTTCGCCCTTATATTGATGCCTGGCTGGCTCCTTGTGCTCAACATCAGGTTTGTGAGACTCTTACATGCTGTTGTGGTAGCTGTAGATTCTTCATTCTCATTGTCACGGTGACTCTCAAAATGTGTCCTTGGATAATTAGTATCAGCTCTGCAGAAACTTGAGAGAAATGCAAATTCATGAGCAAATTCTTGAGCCTCCACCTTGACCTGCTGAAACAAAAATTCTGGGGGTGTGGCACACTTGTCTATGTTTTATCAAACCCTCAGATAATTATGATATGCTCTAACTTTCAGAGATATTGCTACATAGTATTTCATTCTCTGAATATATTGTGATATATTTATCATTCTACTGCTGACGGACATTTCGGCTATTTTTAGTTTAAGACTAGTATGAAGAGCTACGAATATTCCAGTACATGTCTTCTGGTGATTGTAAAAATGGCTTTATTATGGTATATATCGAGGAGTATAATTTCTGGGTCATAGGATATGATTTTGTTCAGTCTTAGTAAATGTTTGTCCACTAAACACAGTTATCTAAATGGTTATACTGATTTATATTCCCCAGTTATATACAGGAGTTGCAGTTTCTTAATATCTTCACCAAACAGATGCTATGCTTGGCAATTATTTTATTTTTTAGACATTCTGATAAGTGATAGTCTATATCATCGATGTTTCAATATACATTTCTCTAATGACTAGTGAAATCGAGCACCTTGTCGTATACTCATTAGCCACTTATGTATCTTCTTTACTGAAGTGTACATTCAATCTTTTTTCATTTTTCTATTAAATTGTCTGTTTTTATCTCATTGATTTTCAGGCATGAGTCTGTCAGATAAATGTGTTGCAAATATGTTTTCCAGCTTGGGGGATGTAAAGCAATTATATTTTTGATAACAAACTCTCCCAAAGTGTAAATATGAACTAAAAGCCTGCCTTGTAACTTACAGGTTTTTTAAACACACTTCCCATTTTTTGACTGTCTGTCCCTTAACTTTCTTTCTTAATGAAACATTATTACATGGAAGAGCAGAGCTTTGTCGCATTATTTACACTGCTGAGGAGAGGCTGATAAAAGCCACAGAACTGTGTGGATTACTTGGGTCAGTGTCTCCCAGCAAACTCTAGACACTCTAAGGTTCAGGCATGTGCACCTTCATTTTTTTCCTGTATCTCAGAATCACCATTCCATCTTCTTTTAAACATGGTTCCTAGGTGACTGGCAAGTAGCCCAGTAATAGACTATGGACGATTAAGGAGGAATAGAAAACCTGGGGAGAGGAAAAAATTATTTAATAAACAAACCTGGAGTAGGTGGTTAGTAATTTGGATAAAAATCCATTCAGTTTCTGAGTTCGAGGCATTTATGAAAATACTTTCTGAGTGGAACAAAAAGTTAAATAGAAAAATTCCAACCATGAAGAACTAGAAAATAATATTTGTGAATATTTTTTTGATTTCTTTATATGAAAGGAAGTAGTGAAGAGAAAGATACGTGGATATAACTACATCACAATTTGAAACTTGAACTTCTAAATTCAAACTGAATTAAACAGGAACAAGCAAATCGAAACAATTATTTTCAAGAACTGTGACAGAGTTCATAGTCTTAATCTCAAATTCTTAACATATCAAGATCATGAACAATTAGGACTTTGTAGAAAATGTACAAAAAAATATATATTTACATGCTATAAAATTCAGTTGGTTCAGTTGGTTAAAATAAATTTTTTTAAAAAAGGAAAGAAAGAAAAACCTAAACATACATAGTCGAAGAAATACAAATCATTCTTTTAAAAAATTGCATTTTCAATGTTGTGGAGAATTTAGATTAGACTTAGACCTAAATGTAGTTTGAATTAAGAAAGAAAAGCTTTCATGGAGAAGCAAAAATTCATTTTCTATGTAGCAAGATTTGAGGAGAGAAAAAAGAGGTGATTATGCACTTGTTAGTCAGTGAAGAAAAAAAGAAAATCCCCCCCTTGGCTGAATGGTAGTTCCTGATGTCATCGAAAGAAGGGCCAGGATGGGGGGTGGTCCAAAAGGGGAAAAATTGGGACAACTGTAACAGCATAAACAATAGTAATAAAAAGAAAACAACAATGATAATAACAACAAAAGAGGAAATAAAATAGCAATGAGTTTGAAGATCACATGGATGTCATTAATTAGCATTGAAATTGAAGAATAATAAAGAACAGGCCACATTTTTACAGTGTGATTTAAAAAAATCAGTTATTTATTGTGTTCGAAACGATCCATGTGCTGTGATTAGTGCTGGGTGGACAACGATGAATGCGGCCCACCCTGCCTTCAAGGCGCTTAGACAGGGTGGATGGTAATTTGAACTATTGTTGAAGCAGTACAATGTCAGCATCTTAAACACCTCGAACAGGATTTTATTAAATTTGCCTCAGGCACTTCCACTGAATGCCCTTGAAAACACCAGCTATTTTTGCCGTGTATGTGTTTCAGTTCATCCTAACTGCCGATATTTATAATGAGGATCCCGATTCATAAGCAGCGGTGAAACTGAGTTAGTTAATGATAACAGGGAGTACGGGCACATTTTAGAAAGCTTTGCAGGAAAACTGACTTTAAAAACAATTCCGGCTCTGATAGAGTTAACGTGCGACTATCCCTGAGTCAGACGAGAGAAAGCTCGGCAGAGCTGCAATTTCACAGCGTGCACTCCTGCAGTACATAGGGTTGATTGACATATTAAAATAAGCTGCTTATTCCTCTACCTTTGGGAGTATAATCCAAAATAAAGAAGGGTAGCTGGGAGAAAAATAGGCACTCATTTAATTTTTTCAGCACACAAATATCCTAACACCAGTCGCTTTCAGAAAAGTCATACGGAAGTGAGGATAAACACCTGATATTACAGATGCCACAGAATTCTGTTGTTTCTGTGAATGATTGACATAATTTAGGTTGTTTTTTTGCTTGACTCTTCTAAGTAATTACCTCAAACCTCTGTTTTAGTTTTTAATCTCATGCTATAACTTATTATTGTTCTACATGAAGAAATAAGTAAAACACTGTAAATTTCCTTTGCTTTTTTGCAAACTAAAAATCCTTGTTTTTGTACTGCAAACATTTGGTAACACCACCAAACACATTACTTTTCCCTAGAATGAGAAACAGCATTCACAAAAGAATTCTGAAAGTGTGCTGGTTCAAAAAAAGTTTTCTTCTTCATGTAACTGATTCTCTGAGAAATTTCATGACAAATTTTCACCCATTGTTTTTGTATTAATCATTGCATCGTGAAATTAAAACTGACTCAATATTATGCATTTTAAAAACAATTACCCAGCATTGAAATTATTATACAGGGTGAGGCAAACATAGGATTGCAGTTTTGAGTACGCAAAACAATTTATCCTTATAGTATTTATTAGTTATTGTATTATATTCCATACAGACAACTGTAAACCTACTTTTGCCTCTCCCTGTATATTTTCTTCTAAAAACAGGTAGTATCCTACGTACACGTATGTGGAAAATAGCTGACCTTTTTTATCAGTTCAGCAGCAGCATTCATCAGACTTGCTTTTTAATTTCTGCAGTCGGCATATGTGGAATGGAAGGCTGTGCTGGTGGTTCGGAATACGAACACGTGTACGTGATTCCTTTTGATCAAAAGCAGAGCTGACCCTTCTCCCCAACCACTTTTTCCCCTTTTGTGCCTGTGTGTCCCGAACAGCCTTTCAGAACAGTCCCACATTGCAACCATGTCCCAAATCGCAGGATTAATGTGTCTACGAACAGACCTCTTATGCCTCCAAAATGAAGTACTCCTTGCTAATTTCTCTTCAAGACACCAGCTTAATTGCATTTTAAACAAATGGGCTGCTTTGCTGGCCAACTTTTAAATGAGATAACAGCAATGTTCACTCTCCAGCAGTGATGAGTGCCTTGCAGTAGATTCAAAACTCTGCTCAATAACAGGTTTAATCTCACACCAGCAGATTTACTGCAGAATAAACTGCCACTGAGCTCATAATTAGTAAAACAACAACAGCAAAAAATCCAACCTACTAAATATTATTTTCCAAAGCAGCAGGCAATGTTTTAGTGGAAAATTTCAGTCCTGTTCTTTGTGTGTTTTATTGATTTTATGTATGATATTGGGAATTCATGCTATGATTTAAGATAATGTTCTTTATCGATCACGTAAGCAGTTGTTTAGCTATCCAGTAACAAAATGATGCCCTCATTCACAGAATATGTGACATACACAGGCGGGGAGACTACAGTGTTTCTCTCTTTAATGTTTATTTCTTCTTTTTTCTCCTAACAGCATATTCACTGCAGGAGAACAACAGCCAAAAAGCATTTGTGCTTTAGAAACAATCTTCTCATAATTTTCTTTGTTGAAGCTATTAGTGGCCAATTGTGATTCAGTGAAAACCCTGTTCAACAAACAGATGTTACAGAGTATATTCTCCGCTTGCTGCATCTAAACAAATATTAATGAGGTAATTGGAACTATTAAGGAAACAGAGAGTGCTTAGTATATATTTACGGTCTTATGTACGAGGCTACACAGTTCAAAAATTCCTCATTTTTATTGCATAATAGTAAGACACAGTTATCACGACACACCAAGGGACCACATTTTTCATAATTGTCTTAAATATCTGCACAAAAACCTGTATTACACAATTCTGAAAAGCTCATCTGCAGATACGGGTGAACAAAAGCTTTTGTGCAAGTCAAGAAAAGCAACCATATGTATATTCAAAAAAACCAACATTATATACACAATACACTGACTTTTAAAAAAAAACTTATTTTTTCTGTGTAAATAGAAATTAAAGGTATGACAGAAAAAAAATCTATTATCAAATAGTTTCTAAATGTTGGGGCAGTGTGCTTCTTCCAATGTTTTTCAAGAAGAAATAAGTAGCCTTTAGTACAAACATTAACTCACCTCCCATCACTCATACATGTAGTAACGGCATGTGAGACGAGCTTTATTTCAGGCATTAACCTTTTGATAATGAGTGCTCGCTACATCAGATGGAATTTGAGGAATCTAATGGTACTGCTGTGTGGTTTGTTCTTTTAAGACCCCCAAAGTAAATTAAACCTTAGTGAATCAGACATCATATTCACAGACAATAGCAGTTTCAAGATAGAACTAAAAGATACCAATTTACAAATAAAGCTTTTAACTTTATAGATTTGCCGAGTGATAGTTCAAGGAAAAATCACCCATTCTTTTCTTCATTTAAATTGCCCCTAAGTAGTACTGATCCTGAAGAGTGAACGTATTAGAAAAAGGAAGAAAATAAAAGGAAGTATTTCCAGCCCTATTGCTGTCTAATTGTTGTGGTATTTCTAAATCATAGATCCAAAGAATTTTAGAAGTGAAAGTCCTCAGGAATGACCCAATTCCCCTAACTCACAAAGGAGGAAACTAATGTTCAGAAAAGTGATGTGACAGGTAACCCCAGGGCACATTTTTCATTGGCCTCATCTATTATTAGGAGCAATGTTTATTCTTTTATAATGTACCTAATAAGCATCCTAGCCTATACCCTGGTCCATCAGAATTCAAAGTCATTGCTTCTAACCACACGCAGTGAATGACTTCACCCAAAACACAGCTGCCTTACGGACCTTATACAAGATCACGTTCTTCTTTTCCTGATCATTTTAAGTTTCGCCTACGTACTGCTGGAGAAAGCATTTCTTTTTGTCAATAAGGTTTTTAAAAATATTCTTGAAGTATAATAGCCATGTAAAAAAATGCACCCATTCCTAAGGACACGATTTGAGGAATTTTGATAAATACCTGTGTAACTACTGTCACAGTCAAGCTGTTGAACACTGCTTTCACTTCAAGACCTTTCTTCCTAACCCTTTGTAAAAAATCTACCCCATCACCCACCATTGAAAACCACTGATCTGGTTTCTGTCGCAGTAGATAAGTTTTGCCTGTTCCAGAACTTCATAAAAATGGTGAACAATTTTATTCATTAACCTGATTGGTAAATACGTATACGGAGTTTATTATGTACCAGACACTAAGTGCTATACAAACCTCAAAATATTTAATTCTCATAACCACCATGAAGTGAGCTGAAAATTATTATCCCTATTTTACAGATAATAAAGCAGAAACCCAAAGAGGTTAAGTCATAGCCCAAGGTAACACAGTGGGTAGATGGCAGGCCTGTAATTTTAGCCCAAATGGTTTGGTTCCAGAGCCTATACCTTAACCACTACACAATGCAACATGAGAATTGATAATAAGGATAATAGCTAAACCTTATTCTCTGCCTGCTGCTCTTCCAAGCACTTACACATATTAGCTCATTAGAATAATCCTCTAATGTAAGTAATATTGCACTCTTCACAAATGAGGAAATGGAGGCAGAGAGGAACACAGGATGGTCATAAGGACAAGAACTTGACGTACCTGTATGAATCCCCTGGGCCTAGAAAAGCGGTGTGTGGTAGGTGTGTAATAACACACACACTATATATATATCACTATATATATTATTTAACATACACTATATGACAATTATATGATTTGTTATTCATAATATATGTTTTACTTAAGCATATATACATTTAAAAATGAATAAGTCTGATATGTGTCACTAATATATTATTGAATTTATTTTGTAAATGAATCTACTTGTGCTAATTTTATTAGTATCCCTATTTTATCTATAAAAAACAAAACTGAGAGATTCAGAAAGAATAAGTTAATAACGTCCAAATTTACAAACCTAGTGAGCTGATGGCTTAGCTTTGAAGGCAAATCTGTCAGTTTCCAAAGAGCACATATATTCTCTGTATTTTCACACCCACTTTTCAGCACTCTGCTTGGTACATTTACCACCTAATTCTTCTCATGTAATCGTCACAATCACCCTCTGTAGAAGACATTCTCACCAGGTTGCATGTTAGATAACCAATATGTAGACATATGAAGCAAATCCCCATTGTCACCTGGCTGGGGATGTTTATGCTCTGTGTTCAAATTCAGATTGGGAGTTGAGTCTGAGGTAAAACAACTGAAAAGCTTCATTGTGTGGGTGACACATTAGAAGTGCATGAGAATGCTGACACTGAGGATGAAAAGGGATAACATAAAATTAATCAAAGCGAGGACCTCCCAAAGCTAGGAATTTTATATACTGCATTTTATTCTGTTTCGGTTACCATCATTTGTAAGACATGTCCTGATATTCGATTTGTTACAATGTGAAAGCAACCCATGACATGAAATCAATGAGACAGAGCATGTTATCTCTAATTCCTATGATGATGATGATCTCTATTTTTCAGAAGAGGAAAACAAGGCTCAAAGAGAAAGGGTGAGCACCTGTGGGCCCAGAGCCTGGATTTGGGTGGCTCTGGAGCCCGTCCCTTCGTGAGGCCTGTCTTATCCATCATTGTTTTCTGCTCTGCCGGGCTGTTTTGCATATTTGGGCACTGCTCCTGCAAATTAAAGAGATACAAGGTTTTTTAGAAAGCATTTACTCTAAGGGAAGTTTACCACAGTCCTAATCCAAACTATTGTCTTTTTGAACTTTTGAACTATTTTTGAATTAATATTGTACCGCACTACATACAATTGTTTAGAGTTTCACAAGATCTCGCATTTTTGCTTTTGTGATTAGCTCAGGCATACCCTTCCTCTAGTTATAGTTTTGTTTTGTTTTTTTCCCCAGAAGGTCATCCTGTCTTTCCTGATAAACTAACTGCTAACCGACTTATGCCAATAAGAAAAGTATTGTGTTTTGACAACATGTTCTCTTTAATGTATTTTATTTTTATAGTGGCTGTAGTAAGATTTTAGTAAAAAACATTTAGTCAAATAATTGTATAAAATAAATAGGTTTACATGTTCCAATGCCTTTTTTTTTAATTTTTAATTTTAAAGCAGTGTAAACTGATAGTTTCCCAAAGATAATCTGCCAGAGGAATTAAGTTTGCTACGACCATGCACAATTCCCATTGCGATCTTTCATATCTGAATTCACATCTCCTTGTTACTTTTACATGTAACAGGAAATGTTCATCTGATTCTCCCTCAGTGAGAGGGGACTTGTTCCTGAAGTCACAGCAATGACTTTAGTTCCATTTGTGAAAACCCTCTATAATTTAAATGACTAGATTTCTAATGGGAATTATTTAATATCAAATTAAAAGTTTCTTATAAAGAGACATATGTGATTTTGTGGAAATAAAATCCTGACAAATAGCTGACCACTTACTTAGGAGTAAATAATTTTGTTAGTATCCTCAGGAAAATTGGCTTCCTAGACTTCTTGTAGTTTATACAAAGGGAGAATAACAATTTTTTTTATTTCTCTTCACAAAAAACTTCCAATTGTCTATAATCTTTGAAACTTGAAATGTGTGGAGAAACCACGTTTTATACTTAATTTTAAAAAAATTTTCTTTCCCTTCCCTCTCTTTTTCTGTCTTACCAGCTGCAGCTTATAAACCCAAATGAAAGAAAAAAAATCTGAAATACAACATATTTCAACTACCTATTTTAGGTAGGCTTTCTGAATCCTTTAGGGATGTACAACCCCTTCACACATATGCAGACTTTGAAAGCTGTCAATGTACTTAAACCTTCCTTGCTTCACTTAGTCTCCACGAGCGCTTCAAGACAGCCCGGATAAGCAGTATGAGTCGTTGCGACTGGCTTCAGGGGTGTATGTGCGTGCAGCTTGGCACTCAAACAACGCTCAACACTTTGCTTACCTCTGCTGTCATTGTCTTGACATTCTTAATGGTATTTTATTTATTTCCACTTTGCACAAGGCCCAGTAACTGGTACTGTGAGTTATCCTCAAATAATACATAGGATGATTTCTTTGCTCCACAGTAGAGGGTTAGCTAGCAAAGAAGAGCCAAGAGAAGGGTAATTAGAGAGCTTAGGGTAAACAGAGCCGTTATGTTTTTGTTTCATTCTATAGCTTAAAGTTTACATTTGTAAAATATTAGACACATTCATACTTAATTACCATCTACCACCAAATATAAAACATTTTTTCTCACTGAAAAATTCATAAAAATAGCCATAATTTTGAACTCTTGCAAAGTCTATTGTATCAAGGAATGCTCTCTCAATGGTATATTTTGAACATTAGTGTGGGATAACTTCAAAATACTAGTTGGAGATGTTTCTAAATACCACATGACTGAATCAGTTTTTAAAAAGAGGCAAATTCATTTAATTGTTCTTGGACAAATGATCTCACATTTGTAAGTGGTGGATCTCACTGTAAAAAAAACCTTCTAAAATAATTTTTAAAAAATGAAGACAATAATTTACCTTCAGAATAGTTGAAAAGAATATATAGTAGAATGATTTGTGAATAGGTGCTTGCAACTGGAGATAATATTTCTAGCGACAGCATCATATGTGAATTCAAAATGAGTTAAAACAACTTTGACAGGGGCTGTGCTCTAGAAGATGGTGGGAGACGCTCCAAAGGAGGCCCTGCTGATGGAGAGGTCACCAATGTTGAAGATCACGGGAACAGTCTTGTTAAAATGATTCCATAAAATTCAAGTGTGGAAATGTTTTATAAATTCACATTGTTTTGTAAAATATTTAAATTTAAATATCCATAAATAAAATTTTAAATATTATAAGTAGTCATCAGATTATTTAATGTACATGCCTCAAAGTTTATATATTATCCCCCCAAATCTTTCAATTGGAGAAATGAGGCATTGTCATGCATTTAGGTTTGCCTTGCCTTTAAATATTTGGGGTGATAATTATAAACCTTTCAAAAGCACATTTTAAGGTAAGATTCTGCTGTTTTATGTTATTTGCTCTTTTTACAATGTGGATGGCTGATTAGCACAATTAATTGAAAGGTGACTGAATTCAGGCATTCTCAGTTGAAAGGTCCTTTATATCTATACCAAGTGCCACACTGAATTATGTTCATCTTTCTAGTCCGAATCCTGGCCTGTGAGTCTCACTGGGACAGCTCTGCCGAGATTTATTATGTATACATGTCTGTATTCCTTCCCCGCAAATCCTTCATTCCTGCTTAAATGAAGAGGGAGTCTGATTGCTTGCCTGGCTGCCCCAATCCCCGGGACCCATGCTGGAGGGATGCGATTATAACTAGAATCAAGAACCCTGAGAATTTAAATCTATCTTAAAACAAACAAAAATGAAATGAATCCTACTTATTCTACACACATTGCCTTTCTGTTTCTGCTTTAATTAAAAAACTTTTTTCCCCCTGAATGCTACTATTCTTATCTCTCACATCTTTCTCTTCCTTCCCATTTCTACTTCTATGATCTTATCACAAAATGTTTTCACTCCCTGTCTAGATTTCCTTCCTGCAATTACTCTTCTCCTTCGTATTTTTTACCCTACATTTCCACACACCTGCTGCCTTGGGTGCTCTTTCAAGTGCCTGATTAATATCCACTTAACTCTTGCTCACACATCGCTGTGACTTCTGACTGCTTATGAATAAAATAAAATTTTCTTATTTCAGCATTCCAAACCCCCTAAACTCTGATCCCAATCTACTTTTCTGACTTTGCCTCCTATTGTTAGTGATCTACACTCAACCACGAAATACCTGAAGTGATTCTTTAATATAATTGTTAACCATAATAACTTGTAATTTATGTGTCCTCATGGGATACTTTGTCTCATCTAGAATAAGGTAGAATAAAAAATTAAAACTGCCGTAACTTTGAAATATTATATTTCTCAGTTCCCTGTTTTCATTCGTGCTGTCCCCTCTGGAGTACTCTCCTGCCTGGCATTCGCTATTTAAATTCTCTCCATGCTTCGCGGAGGTCCAGCCCATAAGTTATTTCCTGCTAGATGAATTTCCTAATCAATCAAGTTGGACTCTTTCCCTCCCTCTTGCCCTTGAACTCTGCAGACCCTTCATATGATCGCTCATGTAGTCTGGTATTACAGGTAACCAAATTCTATCTACTAAATTATATATTTATTACACATAAGCTTTCCAGCTTTTAGTGTTAAAAAAAGTCAAGCACAATATGTTGTACAAAGGAGATATTCAATAAACACATATTAACAGAGAGAATGAATAAGGAAAGAAATAGAGTTATGTTTTATGCCCCTACACTTTTAAGTTTAAATTATTGACTCCTATGGAAGATCTCCTTTTTCTAGTAAATCTCCTACTTAAAAAAAAAAAAAGTTATTTCATGAAGTGAACCACTTGACGATAGTAGTGTCCAGGTGAGACATTCTCTGTTACTTCCTAGTTGTGAGATGATGGGTAAGTCACTTAAATCCTGGATATTCCTTTCATAACTAGAAACAATAAATAATAATGAACATTTAAATAGTTCTTGTTGTCCAGAAGCCATTGTAATACGTTCTGTATTACTTCATTTGACCCTCACTAATACCTATTATTACCCTTTTACAAAATGGAAGCCAGCTGAGTTTCCCAAGTTCACAGTGATGCAGGGGATAAGGGATGAGATTTAAACCCACTCATTTTGGCTTCAAAATCTGTATTCATTCCATATAATCAGGTGGTATTGGAAGAAATGGGTATCCTTTTTACTTCAATCTAAAAAAAAGAAAGCTATGAATATTTGATAGATATCATGCTTTGTTTCAGTCGTTTAAGTACAATGAAAGAAGTAGGCAATATTCTTAAACTTTAGTAAAATCTTTTGGTACTCTGGGTAATTTTAGTTAGAATCCAAGGCTGATGCATGATTGGTTTCCTGGGCGTACAATGTGTGGAGTTGCACAGGCCGTGAATTTAAAAGGGACCCCACTTGGTTTATGCATCCTGAAATTCTTAATAGCTTTTGAACGAGTGCTCCAGATTTTGTTTTTACTGGGTCCCACAACTTATATAGCTGGTCCTGATTCAGTATTTTGGGGACAAATACAATTTTTTTTCAGTATGTTAAACTAAACATTAAAGGTTTATTCCTTACACTCTCACTTCCTTTTCTTTCAAACATGCCTCAAAAGGCATGGAATCACGATCTTAAAATAACTAAAGATCTCTTTTATATGAAAGCAATAGAGTTTCCTGAATAAAAGGTTAATATTAATATGTCCATCTGGTAGACAGATGAAATACCCTTGTATTTGCCTCACTTTTCTCATCCTGGTTTAGTTCAGAATTTCTCTGTTTCCCATGAACCAAGATATACGGATAACTACGCTTCCTTCTTCCAACTGTGTAATTTCTGGAGCTGCTCTTTTCTCATGTTCTTTTCATCCTTCTGCCCA
>PVJD01012145.1:0-41581 GCA_004026545.1 Mormoops blainvillei
TGCGCCGTCTCACGTGCATGAATCATGGTGAGGACTGACCACTCTCTGCTCGTCCAGGTTCTAAGCGCTTTACAAGCAGACGATGAGCTCATTTGATAGCAGGTAGGGATGAACTGTATCCCGCTTTTGGGGGTGAGATTGTGAGGTGTAGAGGCTCAAGCTTCATATTCTTTATTTTGTTTCAAGCTTCATATTGGTAATTTTGTTGTCGTGTGTCGCCCCAAGTCAGCCAAAGCAACTCCACTTCTCAAGTGAAATGTCAGTTACCTTTTCTTTCGGAACGAGGGTCGCTGGGATGGGGCTGTGCATCTTGTGTTCTCATACCCAGGGCATCAAGGCTCCATTTCCTTCCCCTTGAGGCAGCGACTGGCCTTACCTGTCTCATACGAGACCTGGCTCTGACCCCCACACAGGGGAAACCCTCAGACAGTATGTGATGAATGAATGCACTGGCATCAGTGAAGGAGGGAGGAAGACAGCGTTGAACTTCCTGAAGGAGGAGGGGTGGGATGATGGGGTGAAGTGACCGATTTTCCGGACATCTTGAGAATTGGAGTGAATTTGGCCTCCTGCTGAATTTGATGACGTTCTCTCTTATTCCAGGAATATGCATTTTAAACTGCAATGTGTTGTCATTGTGAATGTTGTGTGTCTTCTGAGAGGCAGGGTCAGTGGTGCTTGGCCACACTTTCTTTTTTGTTTGCCCTCCTGTCTGTTGATTAACATTGAGATGGAGGCCATCTGACCTTGATGGGGGAGATAAAAATCACTTTCTTCTTTTCCAGAAGCTATGTGAGTGCAGCCTGTGAAATAATAAGCCCTGGTCTCCGGCATTCTGCAAAAACTAACCTTTGGCACACTTGGCGGCAGCCAACCTCTTTCTAGTAAATTTCCCACTGGCTCTTGGCTTTTCCTGTGGAATTAGCACATTGACAAAGTTTTCTTCATTGGTATTCCTGGTGCTTGGACTTGAACGTCCTTCCTCTCTTGATGTGTGGATTTGTTTTGTTTGTCTCTGGGTCTCACTTAATGAGAGAGAAGCCAGCTCAAGTGTGGGAAGGACGGAAGCAGGTCTCATGTAGGGAGACCCCACGCTCTCAGGCAGTCGTTGCCCAAGTTTCTTGAAGAAGACTTGCGATTTTCATTTTGCTCGTTGAGGTAAATACCCCTCGAGTGGCTGGCCAGGTTCCTGGACGCTTGCTCCCTCCGGTGACTGAATGCAGGGGCTGGGCCAGCAGAGCCAGTGGTCACTTACGCATCCACTGGGAAACCAGTCAAAGGGAGATTATACATGTAGACTCAGTTTGAAACTTTTTGCGTCTTCGCAGTAAAGAAACTAAGTGGTGAAGCAAACAGCACACCTGCTGAGGGTGTTTCATGTGTGTTTATTGTGGAGGCGGTAACGATTTTGACTCTCTGTGGGAAGCAGTTTCTTACGTTTAATCAGTTGGCGAAGAAAGTACTTCAGGGATGTTTTTTTGTGTGTGAGCAGAGAAAGTGGGGTTTCAAGTAAGAACCTTACCCCATGTTGTTAAGCAAAAAATTTTAAATTCCACGCTGAAAGTCTTTTTAAAGAAAGGGTTTGTTAGGCCATTGCTGGAGAGAGAGAGAGGGAGAGACAGACAGACAGACAGATAGACAGACAGGATTTGGGGCATGGACTCTGAGGCCCCAGCAGCATGGCCAGGTAGGAAAGACCGCAGGCAGCCTTGGAGTTTGCAGGTTGTTTTTATACATCAAGTAGGAGGAGGGTGAAGAAAGATGTAAGTCCTCCGACAGAATTGACATGAGCTATAGATGAAGGCTGGGAGAAGGTCCAGCCGGGCCGCCTCGGGATAGGTGCAGAGACCACGAAAGCAAGTGTCCACTCCTGTGGAGGGGCCCCGGCAGCCGCTGGGAAGGCCCGCGTGCAACGAGAAGCAGAGGCTGCCGGAGCCCCGTGGTGCCCGGCTGAAGCAAGCTGCAGATACAGCCCCCTGGAAACGCACTTGAAGTTCCAGCCGGGGCAGAAGGCAGGTGGGCAGCCTTTTCTTGACTGACCACAACCAGCAGCAGACTGACCGTTGCGTCTCTCTCCCTCACTCTCCTGGCACTGTTATTTAATTTAGGACATCTCCGAATTTTCTCCTTGTCAGCCTTCTGTTACGGGTCTGGCTAACCCCTTCTAAAAGTGGGTTTAACAACAAATTGTCTGCGTGCTGGCGGCCTGGCCCAAACTTCTCTATTTACCAAGTACCCTCCCTCCCCACAGTGAAGATGGGCTTGAGGGGAGGCAAGGATGCCTTCAGGCCAGTTATGTCTGCCGGGGGGAGAATCGGTAGGAACCTGGGAGCTCCTGACATGAGTACAATGGACATTCACAAAAGGGAGGTGGTTAGTGTGTTTTTAAGAAGTAAGGGAAAAGCGTGTGGGATAAGAGGGGTTTAAGGTAGGGAGGAAGCGAAGGATCAAGAACAATTCCAGAAGGACCCAGAGAAACCAAGGAAATGAGACACTGTTATCTTGGGGTTGTGAGAAGAGGCTCTTCCAGACCCAGCACCGTTCTAGTATTTTCCTTTGAACCCATTTTTATGTTTCATTGACTCCCCCAAAATGTCCATCCCCAAACTGAACATGTTATTCCCCAAGTGGTGCAGCCGAAGCCCTGTGTACTGGCTGACAGATTCGGCCACTGAAATGGAACCATAGCATGATTTTCTTCATTCACAGAGGAAAAAAAAGGTCAAGAAATGATACAATTAAACAAAGTAAAAGAGTTTCTCCTGTATACTTTCCTGAATTTCTTGATATTTGCTATTATATGTTTACATTGAATTCAAGGGTCATATGATAGCAGATCTGGCAAAAACATAATTATTTGACGTGTGATCAAACCACATTTAGCATTTTCTGAAAAGCAGAGAGACTCCCGTGAAAGTTCCACGCAGACGGGTGTGAGGTCCCTTCCGACTGGGCTCAGGGTCATCCTGTTGACAGAAACGCATCTCGTGTGGTTTATGGGTCATATTATACCTATGTAATGCATAGTTGTTTTCAAAAATCAAATTTAAAAATAGAGTAGAAAGCGAAAAAGCCCTAAATCTGGTGGTGGTTAGGAACACATTAAGGGCCAGGGGTGTCTTCTGAGTACCTTGCCTGATAGGGAATGAAGTCCCTCCACGTCCTGTGGAGCTGTGTAGAGCTGGCTGAGCCGAGACAGCTGTGTCTGAGGAGCTCAGAGAGTCAGAACAGCTGTGTTCACACATCTGCTTCCTGGCTGACCTCCAAAGGGGGACAACTGCAGAACCTGCCTCCCCACAAGAGTAGAGTGTAGGGTGGGAGGAATGGAGAGGGGGCTGAGGCTGGTGATGCAGGTGGAGGCTGGGGCTTTGTAGACTGTTAGGGCCCTCGCAGGTGGAGTTTCCCACTGGCTGTCGATGTCAGGGTTTTATTTTGGTTCCATTGCCCTGGTTCAGTCTTTGTTGCATGGAAGGAAGTCAGCAGCAGAGGCCAGGACACAAGGTAGGAGCTGTCTGGGGCATCCAGGTGAGAGATGTCGGTGGCTTGGAGCAGGACTGAAGCATCCAGAGGCAGATGGAGTGATTAGGTGCTGCGTATACCTGGTCTCAGGGGGCTTTCGTTAGTGCAGGGCCGGGCATGTGGGCCAGCAGTGACCACGCAGGTGAAGTTTGGGGGGGCGAATGCGTAACAGGGAGATTCCATTGTAGAGATCAAGGAATTTCTCCAGTTTCAGTCAGTGAATGTTTTCCCTTAATTAAAATCACAATTCTGAAAGCTAATAAAAGCCCACCGTTTGCCCCACCAAAGGGCCACCAGCAGGAGGAAATATACAGTGTGTTCACTTGTGATGTTACAAAAATGTAGATGGGTGCTTTGTGTTGTAAAAATTCCAATCAGATTGGTTTCTTTGTATAGCAATCAGTGAATTCCTTTGTGCATTTCTCAGCAAAGAATTCCTTTCCAATTTTAGTGGTGTCTTTTAAGTGTCTTTTTCAGAGGCACGCCTTCCTTGTGTAATCCATCCATTCCCCTTTCCACAGCAAAGTTCTGCCCGTGAATGAACCCTTTGTGAGCCCTCTGGCCCTCGCATGTCTCCACTGGAGATAAAGCAGGTGGAGTTAGTTGCCTTTGCCCTGAGTCCCTCGTTTATTTCCCTCAGATTAAGGGAGGCCCTAGAAGAAGTGTTGAGGATTTCATCATGCTACCGATGACTGTCAAACCGGCAATGCCGAATTCTGATGGGAGCACCGTGGGGGAAGAACCTGGGTTCTGTGGGCAGAAAGAGGAGGGTTTCTGGCCCAGGCCCCTTTCCCTGCCCCGAGTGACTTAGGCGTGTGGTTTCTCTCCTTTGGGCCTCAGTTTCCTCCTGCTTAGGAGGAGAACAATGAGACCTTCCCGATAGGCCAGCTGGGGAGATGGCCTTGGCAGGGCATGTCCCATCGCGGGCATCCAGCAGATACCAGAGCTTTGGTTAGTGTTCATTAGCACCGGGAGGGGCCATCAGCGGATTGGGACTTCTCTCCCTCCTGCTGGGGACGTGGACAGGGCAGCGTGGCTTAAAAGCACTTTTTATGGTCTCTCCACCATTAGGCTATGGGAGAGAATAACATACATTATTCAGATTAGAGAAAATATGAACTCTTATAGACTGTTACCATAGGAGAGGCAAGTATGGTTTGCTGGGATGATTTGAAATAAGTAATTTTGAGTTACAGGATAAAAATAAAATAAAATTTCTCTAATGCATCAGGGGCGGGATAGAAATGAGGCAAAATATTGCCTCTTTATTTGAAAGAATTGAGCTACATCCTCCCCCCCCTTTTTTTTTTTTAAACCTTTAAGTGCTAGGTCACTTCCTTTGGTGATGGCTTCCACTCTGGTTTCCTGATTGTGTGTACAAGTAATTGTTATTCATATGAAGAAGTTCTGTTTTTCCCTCGATCTGGACTAGTGTTATAAGTGCGTCATGTGACCAGAGCTAATGAATACATGTATGTGATTGTATATACATTCATATCATTTAACTTCAGTGTAGGTAATGTGAATATTGGAAAAATTTCCCTTACCTGTCCCCGACTTCTAAATTTCAAAAAAACAAAAAAATCATGAAGTAATCTTAGAACCCATGCCTGTGGTTAGTAAACCTGGCTTGGCTCTTGCATCCCAGGCCGCCCTCTGACAGAACTCAGGGGTGCCATGAAGACAATACTGCCCTACTTTGTGAAAGCAAATACAAGGTTATGATCATGGCAAATTTCAGGCATATGTAATGCTAGCAGGACGCTGTTCAGTCACCTCTGCCCGCTACACAATTTCTAATTGAATTCAAACCACCCTCCATTAACTTCCGATTCTAATTTAACGGCTGCCATTTTCGTTTTCAGAAGGGATATTCTGCGTCTCCCCGTTGGGGTGTTTAGGGAGCTGATCTGGACCCGTTCCCCTGTCCAACATGTTCAGCCTGGCAAATGGCAAACCTGCCGCACCCTTGAGAGGACCTCTGAGTGGCGGGGTTTACAGCTCAAGCCGTGCTGAGCGGGTTTCAGGAATCATACTTTGGACTCCATTTTGTAGAAACAGCTGCATTTAGTGTAGTTCCCATTACTGGCTTCACCAAGCCTGTGAGCTCAGGAAAAGATTTTCCCACTTACCATTTTAAGGCCAGATACTTAAGGAGTGTTGAGGCCCAGCTAATGAAGATTCTTGAAATGAGAATTTCATTTCACATCTGCTGTGCAGCAAAAAAGGAGTGTGAGGTGACAAACCTCACCTTTCATCATTTTTCCCTAATTATTTTATCTCTATTTAAGAAGAACCTTAATCTCAGGTATTTACTGATTATCAGGAGACCAATCAGATTGGACTAGGGCCTGCCCCAACAGCCTCATTTTCATCGGATCACCGCTTTGATGGCCTTTTCTCCAAATATCCTGTGCTCACCTTCCAAGGTGCCTGGGTTAGGCCTTAAAATACAGACACATTGAGGGGGAGGCAGGGTTGGCACACAGTGCAGCCTGGAACACCGAGCTAATTTTATGCTTCCCGTAAGAACAGATGGAATGTGCATTGGACTTTTGCATCTTTCTTAGAAGGAAGGTGAATCCATATTTTTGGTATTTTAAGATTTCGTTATTTGATGGTTGCCAGAGGGGAGTCGGGGGTTGGGGGGCTGGGTGAAAAAGGTGAAGAATTAAGGAGTACAAATTGGCAGTTATAAAACAGTCATGGGGATGGGAAGTACCACATGGGGACTATAATCAAGAATATTGTAATAACTGTGTACGGTGCCAGGTGGGGACTGGAAATATCTGGGGGACATTTTGTAAAGTATACGATTGTCTAACCACTGTGCTGTACACCCGAAATGAACACAAAGTAATATTGAATGTAAACTGTAATTAAAA
This sequence comes from Mormoops blainvillei, assembly GCA_004026545.1. Taxonomy (NCBI): domain Eukaryota; kingdom Metazoa; phylum Chordata; class Mammalia; order Chiroptera; family Mormoopidae; genus Mormoops; species Mormoops blainvillei. The sequence continues at coordinate 6,405 of PVJD01012145.1, forward strand.
AATTAAAAAAGGTTTTATTACTTGATTGCTTTAAGAAGTTGTTGAGAATTTAAATGTTTCGCGACTAAATGATACACTATAAATGGCCTTGCAGATCTAAGCTTAATATACTTGCCTCGATTGAGAGAAACAGTGCAAATTCTTTCTGAGAAACCTTACAGCCAGCTGCAGAATTGCATCAGGTGAAAGTGGCGGAAGAGGAAGCATTTGCTCGGGGAAAAGCTGAACTATTTAAAGGGCTACTTGAACCCAGGGTGCACCTCTAAACATTTACAGAAGGTGGAGGGACGCTGACAACTGATGTGGCCTCAGGCGGAGTTTTCTGGGCCTCACTCATTTTTGTTTCCTGAAGAGGTTACCTCCAGGGCTCTCAGAACCTGGACGGTGGGGTCCAGGTGGCAGGTTCCTTAGGCACCTGTGATGTGAAGTCAGCCGAGGGAGCGCCTGAGTTGTACTGTCCGGGGAGTCCAGGTAAAGTTGCGCACCTTTTCCCTTCCTCACCTGCCAGTGGAAAGTTACCGCGGGTGGCAGCCAAGACTTCCGCATGCTTTTCAGAAACGACCTTGAGTTTTCCAGCTTCGTCTCCCCTTTCACGTTTAGTGTAGTCCCCTAAATGAGACGCCTCACGGTTCAGGAGGTAATGCCAGTCGGTAAGACGTTTCTCAGCGGGGGGAGGAGGTTTTACTTTCCTGGGGCATTTAAAACCTCTGTTGATTCATCCACATTCATTCTACTAATTCACCTCCGAATTTCTTGAGCTAGTAATCCCTCTGTAATGTAGCTGACCTTCTTTTGGAAGGATTAAGTTCAGAACCTGAGGGTTGTAAACTTTTATTTAGGAGCGAGTCTGCATGGGCCTGATTGGTTTTCTTAAGTGGAGGTGTTGCTTTGGGGGAGAAAAAAATGAATGGTAAAAATATATGAATGCTATGAAAGCTGTGAATTTGTTTTCTTGAAGGACAAAGAAATGGCACCTGTGAATGTTTTTCTTAAATTGTATAGTGAGAAAGGAATCTTTACTGGAGAAGTAATTTATTTCCGTGCAGTGTATCTGAGTGAGTAAAGGCTTGTCCTAAGTGTTAAATATTGAATAGAATTGCCAGCTTGTTTTTTGAAAGAAAGGTGGGTTTTCTTTTAGGTTTTGTATTGTTTCATTGTTTGCCTGGTAGAGGAATTTGATGAAGATTTATGTGTAAGTAGCTGAATTACAGCATTCTTTGTGAACAGCGTCACCTTTTAGTTCGGGGATCAATACATCCACTTGCCTGCCACTTACCCCGCTGGCCTCTGTCATGAGCCGGCATGGTTCAGATATATTTTAACTGCTGGTTTGAAACCTTTGTTTCTAGTGCTTACAGGGAGAAAATGAAAAGCACCAAATATTTGGGCTGGCAAAATGCATTTTAGACCTTAGATTGCTAGGTTGCTTTGAATATTTATGAGAAGAGGAGGAGGGCGTGGACAGCTCTTCTCCTGAGAGGGGTATAGGAATTCCTTCAGGTAACTGGCCCGTTGTGAGCAGGCTGGCCGCACCGCTGGCTGGCCATCACTGTGTGGTGGCCGGGGCTGGCAGGCACAGGGGCCAGGGCACTGGTTTCCAGACTGGGGGCCTTGGTTCAGTGCTGGGGGGGTGGGGTGGTCTGAGGGACCCTGTCTGCTGGGATCTAGCCTCCCTGCCCTCCCCTGCCCCAGGTAAGTTAGCTTCCATCCCTTGCGCCTCTGGCTAGAAAAGAACTTTGAACTTGGTTAGGGAGTTCAGGCCCCACCCCACCCAGGCAGAGAGATCGGAATCTAATCTGCTTTTTAAAAACCTCTACAGGGGATTTCATAACTTGCCCGAGTGTCATTTTGCTGGTGACTAACAACCTTGACTTTTCAAAGTCTTTCCTTTTAAGGATCATTTTAGGAGAGCACGTGAGGAATGCCAGGCGTGCCAAACGTGCTCTCCTGAGGTGATTCTGCAAATTAGGCCAAACATACAGACCCCGGGGGCAGGGGTCAAGGGACAAAAAAGACTGCTTCTGCTGTGGAGGAAGCTTCAGGCGGAGAAACTGAGGCCTGCCCTCCAGGGTTCAGGTCAGCCTCGCCCCCCTTCTTTTCTCCTGCTTCTTTCTCCTCCGAGGTTGTCCAGGCCTCTGAACTTTTACCCCTTGTCACTTGATGTTTCTTGTCTCGTGGTTTGCTGCTAGAGGTCAGGGATGAGTTGTGGTAATTCAGCACTTAAATTTCTGGTGCACGGTCAGTGCGCAAGTAATGGTTGCTAAACCTGAGGGTCCAGGGCCAGCCTCACAGTACAGGCGTCACTGTAGCACGGGGATTTACGGGGTGTTGTGGAAGCCTGGGCTGTCGACTAGTGACGGGCTTGCGGTGGTGTGTGGTGGGCACTGGGGGGGCGGCCTGGACAAAGCTTTCTGGTATTTTAGGTAGAACGGAGCCCATAGGTCCAGTGTTAACAGTAATCTAATTGGTTGGGTTTTGGAATAACCTGTGAGATTGGAGAGTGAAGAGGAGGCTGTGTCAGAGAGGGGAGGGGGGCCGTGCTCATGGGAAAGCCTTAGAGGGGGGTGAGCAGGGCGCCGGAGTTCTCGGGTCAGTGCAGGCAGCTACCGAGAGTCCTGTGATAGGCGGGGCGTAGCACTCAGGTGTGTGTTTGATGACTTTGAGCGTCAGGTGATCTGTACCACAGGGTAGAAAGACCACCGTGGAAGGCCTGGAAAGGACCTGCTGTGGCTCACAGTGGTTCTGCTGTCTCGTAAAGAGTTGCTTATTATGAAAGTATAATACATGCTCTTTGGAAAAATAAAGAAGGATAAATGGAACAGCCCAGGCACAGTAGAAAATTATACTCACAGCGGAACCGTTGCCTGCTCCAGTAGTGGACGTCCTTTCCCACGGGGTGATTCCTGACAGGAGTCACCAGGAAGCTGGGAGGCTGCGGAGCAGAGCAATCGAGATGAACTCTGAGGGTCTGCGCAGGTTTTGGTGTGCGTTCCAGTCGCTCTGCTGAGGGGCGGGGATTGAGAGTCAGGGCTGGGGCCTCTAGAGGAAGGGCGTTAGGGCTGGAGATGCAGACCTGGGGTCCCCTGCATGTGGAAATGTTGGCGCCTCTCACACATTGCCATGCAGGTGTTCCCTGGGGAGTGGGGACTGAGGCTGTCCCTGCAGATGAGTCCGGAGCAGCCCAGGTGTAAATAGGAATCTTAAATATTGGTGCAAATGGCCCGTTTACTCCATGGTACTCTTGTTTGTTTTACTGTAACACTGTTTCTCACACTTTATTGTGATACTCCCTTGTTTATTGTATCATTGTTCCTCTAACTTCATGGTGCTTCAGAGTCACCTGGGACCTTGTCAATGCAGCTCTCTGGACTGCAGCCCCAGAGACTCTGATTCTGGGGTTCTGGGTGGGGCCTGAGAATTAGCATTTCTGCCAAGTTGCCAGATGCTGCCGGTGCGGATAGTCAGGGGTCCATGCTTTGAGAGCCACTGTCCTCCCCATCAAGACTTCCAGAAACATTGGTACTCCAGGAAGATGCTCTATACCGGCCCTGTGGCTTCTTAGCATGTCTTCCTGCATACAGCCTTGCAGAAAGCTACCACCGGGCCAGGGTGGGAAATGCATAGATTGCAGCACAGGTATCCACGTCCCATGACTGCAAACAGCCACGTGAAGGGGAGCAGGGAGACAAAATGAGCAGGTCCAGGTTGTGGAAGGGGCCTGTCCAGTGCCCCTTTGGATCGGATGGTGACATCATCCTGCGGATGAATTGTTGGTTCCCTGTCTTTCCGTAATCTCTCATTTGATAATAATTTTTTAAACTTTACCCTCATAAATGTAACAGGCTCTTTATAGATGGACCTGAAGAACAACAGAGGTTTTATGAAAAGTACAGAACATGTCCCAGGGCCTGTAATTGACAAGATTTAATTAGAGGTGGGAAGAGTTTGACATTTATGTCTCCTAGGATTCATGCTGGAAGATTCAAAGGAAAAGCAAGTCGCTACACTTGGTTACACATCGACTGTCAAATCCAAGTACAAAGTGCTTGGCCTTAAAGTCAAACATAATTTCAAGTTATAGAAAGAAGTAACATTCAAAAGAGGTTGGTCAATAAAAGAAAAACAAATAAAATAGTCTATAGAAACTTCTTAAAAATAAAGGAAAAAGTGGACAGGCGATGTAGGCCTTAAAAAAAGGCTGTAAATCCAAGAAAAAGTTGCCAGAAACGAACACACTACACACAGGCAGCCCTTGCTTTGCACAGTTCCGTACTAGCTGGCCTTGGGTCCATGTGAAGTGAGACTACCCGTATGTTTACTGGACCGTCGGGAACCTTCTTTTGCTCTGGTGCCGAACTCTGTTTCAGACAGGGGGAACCGTGAGGAAGACTGCGTGCTGTGACCTCGAAGGGCCGAACGTGGTGACCAGCACAGCTCCTTGTCACACCCGGTGGGTCTTAACCCCCATCTGGAGGCTGCAAAGGGTTTCTCCCAACTGCTCACAAGCTGCTGCTAGGGCAGAATCGGTTAAGCCCAAATATTATTCACAATATCCAGTTATTCATTAAATATTTATGAGGGCCGCCGCCGTTGCAGATGCTCCCCTGATCTGGGAAGCCCATGCGCATGTGTCGGCAGAAAAACAAAAGCCGTTCTGAAGGGCTTACTTCATTATAGACTCTCTCCCCTCCTACGTGACGTGAAATCCATAGTACCACAATTCAAAAGTGATCTTACTGTGAAAGGAATAAATACTTTAAAATGTATTTCAGATGGCCTTTCAGGGAATTGGCACACTAACACTATCTAGCATCCTGTAGCTGTCTTAAAAAAAGAATACCTTAACATTCTCATTTGTTATTTTTTTCCCCTCTGAAAATATTCTGTTGGAAATAACACACCATTTGTGATTTTCCTTTGGTACTACTTAGTTATAAATTCATTTTGGAACAGCGCACACCCACATAGTGATTGAGATTATTTTGTAGTTTCAAAAAAATCTAGAAAACTTGACTTTGATAGTTTTAAATTAAAAAGATAAATCCTTTGGTTGTATGTCTTTCTGTGAGGACACGGAAAGATAATTTCACCAATTTCTATTTTGCTTTTTTTAAAAAAAACTCATGATTCAAACCACGAGGCAGAATTCCAATAAGGCGGGAAATAGAATTGTTAGGAGTCACTGTCTCGTTAATGAGTTGTTGATGAGTTCCGGCTTTGGAAGAAGATGGCCCTGCTGGGTAATGAGGCTCAGCTGAAATGTTAAATCTGGTCATACCCATCTGTACGTTTTAAGGAAGTAAAGTTACAGGAGCCGCGCTCCTGTCCACGATCAGCGTGTCTAGCGTGCTTGTCTCCTTTGAAATGTGGAGCCAGTGATCACGAACATGATTGTCCCGACACCTGGTAGATAAGTTGGAAATGAGCACTGCCTATGCTTCGCCACCGGCCTTCAGCCAGAGGTGATCGGAGGTGAAGGAGGACCTAGGAAGAGGTTCCCGGTAAGAGGTTGCTCTGTGGGCCTCTGGCCATGAACAGTTGCACAAGTCTCATTATCCTTGCCACCCCCAAGATCTGCTGTCCAGTGGCTGATGTCGGCGGCTCTCCTAGGTTTGTGGCACTGGGTGCTGTGGCTCCTTGAAGTTTCTATTCTCTTTGCAGTTTTTCCCTAGGGGAGGTTTGTCTTGATGCTCTGGTTCCAGTGGGTGATTTTGCTTTGCTTTGTTGGTTGCAGCGTAGCTTTCGTGCAGCACTCCGGCTAACTTCAGTCACTCCTTGAACCCACGACCACGCGCACTTTCTTATGTAATCCTCCCCTCGTGTTATTTCTTAGAATGATTCTACACCAGCCCGTTGCAGAGGAAGCGTTGCTAGTCTTCATAAGAGGAAATTTAAGCATCTCATATGGAGCCAGTTAGCGACACTAAATCCTTTATGGAACAAGATGAGGGGTAAGAATAACCGTAAGCAGGCCTGCCCCAACCCCAGCACTGTTTGCAAATGCTCTTATTTGATTTCTGCTGGGTATTTCATTCACGATGTTTTCAAACCGGCTGCAAATACGGAAGCATTCTGACTTATGAATAGTCTTTTGTGCTTCATGGTGAGGTAAATAGAGATTGTAATTTTTATTTCTGAGTTTTGTCTTAGAGAAGTTACATAATATAGACGGTGAGAGTGTGTGATCTGGTATAAATCATCCTAGGCTGACTTATTGGCTCCCCCTGTGCGGCATGTTCTAAAATCACAGCATCTCCGAGTTGGGAAGGACACCAGGGACCATCTGGTTCATTTTCCTGCCCCCGGTGATATTCCTGGCAGGTGGCAGGCTCTTGCCCTCGCTCTGGTTCTAACCGGCCTGCTCGCTGCTTCAGGAGGCCACTTGCTTCGTGTTCAACCAGAATTAACAAACAACTGGACGTTTTTTCCCCTCAAGAAGACCCATCTGCCTCCCGGTGGCTTTCACTCCCTGGGTTGAGGTTTGCCCTCCGCAACCTCATGCCAGAAAATGACTTTGTTTGGTCACCCCATCGACCCTCCCGCAGGAAGAATCTGGCTTTTTTTTTTTTTTAAACACAAACCAGGTCAAACATGCCAGAGTCTTCATGTGATGTCAGTTTGTTTATTAACTATCCTGTTACTTAAAAACAAATGTTTTGAGTTAATATATTTAAATGGTTTTAAATTAAAAGCCTGAAGAAGGCTGTGCAGCGAGGCATCTCAGTGAGTGTGTGTGTGTGTGTGTGTCTGTCTGTCTGTCTGTGTCTGTCTCTCATGCACCTCAGACCCTAGCCCATTAGTCCCTGTCCGCACAGTCAGCCAGTGATACCAGTTTCCTGTGTCTTTATAGAGTTTCCTTTATGCAAACAAACATTTGTGTGTGTACACATAACACACAGCTCCTTCCTCGTCCTTTTTATGCATAGGATGGTGGCATGCCCTCCGGAATGTTCTCCACCTAGCCTTCTCATGTTTTCAAACCTGTCCATAGAGAACATCCTCATTTTTTCCTGAGGGTTGCTTAGTGTTCTGTTGTTTGGATTTTGTCCTGTTGGCTTAAAAAACAAAGCCAAACAGCCACCTCCCTCCTAAGTCATGCCACTCGGATTTGAACATAGTGCTGGCCCCGGGCACTTCATGACGTCCTTCCCTGTCCTGGGCTTTGAATGGTGTAAGCTGTTTAATGTGTTGAGTCATATTGAGCTTGAGATAAAATACAACCCCAAACGTCCTCCCCCACCTTCTGATGCTTCCCCATCTTGTTTCTTCATCCCACCTGTCTGCATAGAACCCAGTAGCTGAGCCTGTGCCCCCCGCCCCCCACCAAAAATACCATCCTGTGAGATTTGGTCCATCACCCATTATGATGAAATCTTTTTGGATTCTGTTTCAGTCATCCTGTGAGATTTGGTCCATCACCCATTATGATGAAATCTGTTTGGATTCTGACATTTTTATCCAGTTGTGTGCGTTGACTACCCACCGATTAGCCTGCCGTTAGGGTCCCCACCCAAGTTTTCCTGGCTCACGGTGTTGCCCTGGATGGAGCTGTCACCAGAGCCCCATGACACACCTGGCCCCCCGAAACCTCCCTGGAGATTATACTTCGGCTAGGAGATGGCAAGCGGGTACTACTGAGTCCTTTCTAACGTTAGTATCAATTCACCCTCACGTCATTGTCCTGACTAGAACAGTGGTTTTCAACCGGCATGCCGCACAGATTTTTAAAACATGCCATACCTGACTGTTTAGTCACGGGCACTGACCTCTTTTTCCTTAGATTGTTGAATGAAAAAGTGACAGCAGCCGACACAACAACAGCCATTCGGTGTGAATGAATCGAAATTATAGCTTTTTTTGGTCAGATGGGCAAAAATATATTTTTTGGTGTGCTGCAGAATTTTAGTAATTAGTTTATGTGTGCCAGGAGATGAAAAAGGTTGAAAATCACTGGTGCAGAAGAATAAAATGCGGTTTGGCCAAAGGCTGTGTACATTAATATCCAGCACGCCCCGGAGGTATCAGAACAGGAAGTAAGTTTGTGAGTCTTGTTCTTTAGCAAACCTTAGCTGTAGTAGATCGTTCTCCTTTTCTAAGTGCTCAGAAAATGTAAACACAAAATGTAATTCACTCTGAAAGGTTGCCTTGAATTGATGTAATTTACGCACTCAGACGTTCACTTCCCTGAAGCATTTGAGTGCCCAGCTTTTCGCTAGAGTCTAGGGAAACCGCGCAGGGTAAGCTAAGAGATTGCTTGTGGTTCTTGGCCTTGAACAGTTGCATGAGGACCATTAATCTTGTCACTGCCTGTGATCTGTCTGGTCCCTGCCCTCTGACAGCTTGTCTTTGGGCGCTGGAGCAAAGTTGAAAAGCAACAATGAAAGGCAAGAGAGAAAGGTACCATGGGAGCTCATTTCAGGAAGACGGGACTATTCTGGGAGGCCTGGAAAGACATCTTTAGGAAACGCGATGTTTAAGTTAACCCCGAAGGACAAGTAGGAGATTTGAGCAAACAAATTTAGCAAACTGGTTTTGGTAGAGGGAAACATTGCCATTAACCTGATCTATATAATTTATGTGATGATTCATGACTTCTTTTCTTTCGAAGTTGGGACATTTGCTCACCTTGGTATCTTTAGTTCCTCTGAGTTCCCTGGCAGGTGCACTGAGCCACTGAGAGATGTGATTTGGTTAAACAAATTGTGGAGCCTGGCCGTCCCTGGCTCTAGCCCCGTTCCTGTGTTTCGGGCTTGGTTCTCCTGATTGTCTTCTTCCAGGAGAGACTTGTGTGCTCAGGTGTTGTCATTGGTGCCGCAAGGCTCAGAACTGTAGCCCAAGAGTGGGTAGTTATTTCACAAGATCTTCAGACCTCTACAGGAATTAGAAGTAGTTACCTCCCGAGGATGAAGTTAGTAGCAAATATGGGATTTGTGGGAGCAAACCGAGAAATCATCTGTAACTGCATGGCTGAAGAGTTTGGGGACATGGCCAGTTCCAATGCAGGGAGCGTGAGGGTGATGTGCAAGAGGCAGGGCTGGGATTAGGGTGCATTCTATGAAGGGAAACCTGTCGGTTGTGGTGCACGGTTAGGTCAGAGCCTGGGAATGGACGGGGGTCGGGTGGTCTGGAATGCGGGAAGTAGACACCTGGCAAGGTTTCTGTGTGGGAAGTAGACACGTAGCGAGGTACTGTTCCTCAAACTTGGGAAGCAGTGGTAGGAGTCACCCTGTTGCAGAGATGAGCACAGCCTGTGCTCGAAAAGTCAGACTAAACCCTTGTTCTGAGTGCACACTCACCATGCAGCCTTCCGATTGACTATAATTTGCATGTTTCAACTTGCCCACCGGGGAAAGGTGCCAGTTTTCCGTCCTGAGCCTCAGAGCCACATACAGGCCATTTTCTCGTTGTAAAATCTAAAACTTGACACTGGCGTGAGTTATCAGCTCTGTTCCCATGTGTCTTCTCTAAGATGCTGGGTGCCCTTGCAGGGCACACCGACGTGAGCCATGCTTCTCATCCCACTTGGTGAGATTCAGGTCCAGGACTCCAGACCCAGGCCCCTGGGGGCGTCTCCCTGAGGGCCCTTGGCAGCCCCGCCCCCTGAAACTCAGGTCTCCTCCCGTCCCTTCTAGTCAAATGACACACTTGACCCAGAAACCCAGGCTTGACTTCATTGTAAGAGGTCAGACTTATGAGTGCCATGAAAAATATAAAATTTTAGATCTTGAGCTATGATTTTTTACTTCCAACAAGGTACCATTGTTTATTATGATCATTTTTAGAACCATGAATGCAGGATAATTCCTGTCTGAGTGATCTTAGAGGAATTTAAAAATGTTCCCTGTCTTATGATTAAAGGTTTGAAACAAAAGAACCATTGATAAATAGATTCTTTGAAGACCTTTTACATGGAGTTTTACCAACTCTCCTGGTAAAAAGAGAATTTTTAATTAGTGGAAGAGAGTGACTGTGTCCTTTGAGCTGCAGCTCTTGCCAGCTCATTCACTTCATGGACACTATTCAATGGCACTTTTCCCCCCCTCTCTCCATAATCACCGAGTTGCTGTGGATTCTTGGCATTCGAAGATTTAACATTTTTAACTGAGAACCGCTCTAAAAATCTATCCACACATGGAAGGATCTGTGTTCTTGCGTGTTAGAATGTGAGGCCTGTGGGGATTCGCGTGTCACTTAGCACGTGACTGACCATAGACAACACCCACTGCTGACCCTTCAGCGCACCACCAGCCCCGAAGCTGCCCCCGCCCCGTTTCTTCTTCAGAGGTGTATTTTCCAATCGAAACAACATAGAACGGTATTGACCCTGCAAAGAACTCAGGATGACCTCCTGGAATGCCATGACTCTGCTTTATTCAGAAGTCGGCCACAAAGGGGTCTGATGTTGCCCCTGAAAGAAAGAAATGTATGACTAGCACTTTTAAGGCATGACTCGAAACAATTTAGGCCCAGGGGTGGAGGGGAGGACACAACAGAAACTCGCATGGTTCCATGCCAGCTGTGCACATTGGGCGCTGTAAGTCCTCACTTAAGTCACCTGTAGGTTCTTGGAACTGCCACAAAACAAACTCTGACAAAACCAGTGTTACGTAGGCCAAGTGATAGAAACAAGAGTTAAGTTCCTAGGACATCCCATCAATGTTAAAATGAAACGGTGTTATTCTAGGACCTGCTGTGTTAGGATTGGCAGACTCTTATGGGTGCTCGAATGTGACTCTGTTTGGATTTATTTAATTTTCAGCAGCCTCGCCTTTCTGGGCAGGTAAAGGTGGCTGTGGCTGGCCTGCCCAGATGTCACGGTCAGAAGACCTTCCTCCCACTGGCTTTCATTCATCCTTCAGGCCTGGTCTGTCTTCGCAGGACTCACAGTACTAGTTTTCTGGATGGCTGGCCACTCTCATTTCTCAGCTGCTCAGTTATCCAAGTTTAGCTCCCTTTCCTGCCAACCCTTTCCCTCCAGATATTGTCCTGTCTGTCAGTAATTCTTTCAAAGGGACCGAAAACAAACCCCGATTGGGGTTTTACCTCTTTTCTTGCCTCCTGAATACTTTTTCCATGAAAACTGTGCAAGATTTAGCAACCTTGTTACGTCGTTGGCCTGTGCTGGGCTTCGCTGAAACTCCCAGATCTTTGCTACACTCTATTCAGCCACCATCACTGCTATTCCTTTATTTGGATAACGAGTTTTAAAATGTCTCGATGCAGGAAGACTGTACTATACTATACAGTATTTGCTTAATTAGATTTTACAGCTATTACTGTGTTTTGCCGTGTATAATGCTCACCTGCATTTTTGTCCCAAACTTTCAGGAAAAAAGCTTACATTTTAATTTTTTCATTCATTCATTCATTTATATTTAGAAACAAAACTGATTATCATATTCCAGGGTATTATTTTGCATATGGAGGTTATTATTGCTGTCTAGAGTTACACTCTTAATGCATATACATAAATAAAAGAATTGGAAACATTTATATATATATACGGAATTAGCACTGCCCATGTATAATGCACATCCTGATTTTTCCCTCAAAAATTTGGGCACAAAAGTGTGAATTATGCACAGCAAAATACGGATTTATAGGCACTTAATTTGCATCCTGCCAGTCTTTAATATTTCAGAGGAAATCTTGACTCTGGAACCCATGATTACAGTAAAACCTTTCTCATTGCCAGGGAGCTGACTTCCCTAGTTTAACTCTTCTAAGTTATCATGGGGTCAAGAATAGGAGTCCTGTCCGCCTTCCCTCCCTTCGTCCCTCCCACAAGGGGTTATTCGCCAGCACTCTCCAACAGAAATTTCCAGAAGTGTTTTCTCTCTGAGCAATACGGCAGTCACCAGACACATGCGGTTGTTGAGCACTGGAAATGTGGCTAGTGTTTCCCAAGAACTGAGTTTCACTTTTAAATGTGTAAGTTAAATGTAATTTAGCCTCATGTAGCTAGTGACCACCCTACTGGACCATGCAGACCCCGAGTTCAGTTGAGAGGATGAGACTTCCCTGCAAGCCAAGAAGGCGACAGCGATTTATTGCTTGAGTGTCCGAGTAACGGTCGGCCTGAGGGAAGGCCCAGAGAAAGGCGCCGGGTCCCCCCTGCTGGCTGTCTGTTTCTGACCTCAGTACCGAGCTCTGGTTTCCTACGTCCAGCTGCTCTTGGCATCTCTCCCTGCGCAGGGGGGGGATAACCTCTGATCAAGAAGGCCAAGTTCTTTGATTTCCCTTTGCCTCAGACCCACTCCCCTTCCTTTATTTTTCCACCGTCTGTGAGCATCAACCCCCACTAACACCGAAACTGGAAACTTGAGTTGATGTCTTCTCCTTTGTGCCTTGCAAAGCAGAGCCAGTCTGTCACCGAGCCACGCTGTTCCCCCAGGAATAGCTTTGGAACCAGCCCCGTGTCCTCCATCTGCCAGACAGGGAGCAGACCACGTAATCAGTGTCCCTGCCCTCCTCTCTCTGGGCTTGACTCCTTTCAGTCTACTGTCTGCTCTTGTCGTGCAGTGAGCCCGTCACTCACCTGCTTAAACGTGTTGGTCCTGCACAGGATGAGGCCAGGCCCGGGCTGCTGTGCCCCCCTCCCCCCCGGCCTCCCAGCACCCTGACTCTGTCCCCATTGCCAGGTGCCGCCATGCTTCCTCCTTTATCTCAAAGGTGGTTCCTCCCTGTTCCTCATTCATCCAGGCCTGGCTCAAATGCTTACTCATTCATCTGGGGCTTTCCTCAGCTTGCTGGCCTAGTTCCCCTCTCCACGCACCCCTCTCAGGTACATTAATGTCTTCGTCGTCTGAGTTCCTGTAGAATCTATCCACTGCTGTTGTTAACCTGTGTGCGTGTATGTTCTCCTGGGACTTGGAAAGGAAATTCCTGTGGGCTTGGACTCTGTCCTACTGCGTGACCTGGAGCCGAATCATCGGGGTGAATAGGTGCTGGGTGGGAAAGTACAGGGAAGAAGGGACTTGGGTCACCGTGAAGAGCACAGGTAGTTGGGAATAAAGCAGGTTGTGGCGGGCCGTCAAAGCCAGGCCAGGGAGTTTCGATCTGATCCACTGGTCCACGGGGCGGTGCCCCTGGAGCAGTGGAGAAGAGGCATTTTAGAAAAGCTGGACAAATGAAGTGGCAGGCTAAGTAGGACGAGGAGAAGCTGTACCCCCCAACCCCCCGGTGGGCAGCAGCTACACAGGATGGGCGCTCAGTGTCTGAAAGGAGGAGCAGTTGAGGTTATGATCATCGGACGTGGGCCACCTGCTGTTGGCAGTTAACGGGAGTGAGGCCGTGGAATGAAGAAGGGGTGAATTTAGAGTTTTAAAGGCCAGTGTAAGTTTCACAGCCACTCTCTAATGTTCTCATCATTGTTTCTGGATTTTAAAACAATTTTTAGACTTAAGGTCATGTATCCTAAATTTGCCGGAGTTGCTTCAGTTTCAAATGTTGACTGTACTTACAGGGTGTGCCAAATTTCTTAAAAATAATGTAGCTGCTGTACTTACCTTGAAGCAAGTTACCCAGTTCTGTTAATTCTGCCTTTAAAATGCCGTGCTTTTTACATGATATGATAGGCCATGGTCTGACTCAACCAGTGTCTTTTCCTTGTATCGAACCATTGTCCCTAACATATAGGGAAATCTCCACTTAGCAAAGGGAGAAATTAGACCACAATTATTGCATTGGATTCTCCATGTGCATTCGTTATTCACTGCTATAAATAGATTATCCCCAACTTAGCAGCTTAAAACAACAAACATGTATTATCTCAAAAATGGCTTAGCTGGGCGGTTCTGACGTGAGCCTCGTTGTTACTGGGAGACAGCAGGAAAGGATTTCCCATGAGGTTACAGTCAAGACAGCAGCCATCTGATGAAGGGCTGCCATCGTCACAGTCCTGACTGGGCGTGGAGGACCACCTCCCAGAGGGCTCGTGCACGGGGCTGTTGGCCAGAGGTGTCATTTCCTCACTCCATCAGCCTCTCCTCTCTTAGGGCTGCTTAAGGGTCTTTGCTACATGGCAGCAGCTGGCATACCCCAAAGGGAGTGATCTGAGAGAGACAGAGAACGGAGGGAGAGCAAGTGCATACGAGAGCGAGAGAGAACCGCAATGCCTTTTATGACCTCATCTTCAAAGTCACACCCCCTCACGTCCTCTGTACTCTGTTTATTAGAACGAAATCCCTAAGTCCCAGGTGAGGGAGGAAAATGAGGCCCCACCTCTCGAAAAGAAGAGTATCCACTTGTAGACATATTTTAAAATGACACAACGTAATTGCCGAGAATGAGTCCCCTTGACCATTAAAAGTGTGATTCTGCTCTCGGGGGTCATCTTTTACTCCTTCCCATTTGTTAACTTTTCCATTAGGTATAATAATAGCCACGATCTAGTAAAGTAGAGGAATGTAGGCTGTGCAGAAGGCTGTGTTTCTGCAGTGGTGTCTGGAATGAATGTCCTCGGGACTTCCTTGTTTGGGGTATGGGTTGGTCCGACAGAGATGAGCAGCTGCAGTGGAGGGTTCTGTGGGTGGGGCTGTTTACTGTCATCAGTAGAAGCCGGGCTTGAGCTGGGCGTGTTTTCCATCCCGTATCTTTTGTTCTCAGCGCACACACCCATGTCCCTCTTCCACCCCTGCGCTCTAGGTATGTTTTAGGTATGTGGGGGCCCCTCAGGGGCCGAGAAGAATGTGCCCTGTTCAGTTTGGTGCCCCTCCTTTCTGCCAGCACGATGTCTTGAATGTCATAGTCACTCAGCACATTTTTGTTCGATGCGTAATGAGAAGGCCAAAAGGAGAACTAAGAGAAAAGTTAGGAGAGGGACCAGCAGGGAAAAGTGAGGGAACCCATCGAGAGAGTGAAAAGGGGTAAGGTTTAGAGGGTAGGAACTGGGGTAGAAAGGCAGACTGTGAAGAAGACAGGATATAGCAAGAGCTGGCACCCTGACTGGTGTGGCTCAGTGGGTTGGACATGGTCTCACAGACCAAAAGGTCACAGGTTCGATTCCCTGCCTGGATTGTGAACCAGGTCCCCAACTAGGGCCATGGGAGAGGCAACCGATGGGTCGATGTTTCTCTCCTCCTCTTTCTCCTCCCCTTCCTCTCTCTCTAAAAATAAATAAATAAAATCTTTAAAAATAGAGTTGGCAATGATTAAAATGTGGATTGAGGTCGGGGAGAGGATAGGATAATATAGGGGATTTTAAAAAATGTATAGAACCGGAACTTGTCCCCAAATTGGGACAAGTTCGGGTTGGAATGGGAAGGTTAATGATACCCGCCGTGCAGCAGGCATAGCACGGACGCTTCCCATGTATAAGTTTATTTGTTTTCCAAAGCAACTGAAAGTAACTGACTCAGATATTTCAGCGGTATAAGAAATAGCAATCACCTCTTTAAATCTAGGAAGTGTTTACTACAAGCCCGCAGTGTTATGGTTAATAGCTAGAAATATAAATATGAGGCAGAATCTGGTAAGTAAATACATAAATTGGTTTAGGGAGAAGGATCAAGATATACAAGTCCCTGGCTTAGGACTCCTTGTGCACGTGGACAGCTGGTGTTTGCGACACCTGGGGTCAGAGTGGATCCCTGTGTGGAAAGGACACTACTTCCCAGCTCAGGTAGCACCCTTTTTGGGGGACCGGGGTCAGGGGGCATCATCTGCCATAGTGAAGAATAAGGGATTGGATATAAAAAGTTACCTTCCCAAGGCAGATCCATCAGAGAAAAGGTAAATTCTAGTATCTTATTTTGCATTGGAAATTGAGATTTATTTTACCATGGGAACAAATTTGATAGATTATATAATAGGCTTTGTGGGTGGGCATGGGAGCCTGGTAACCACTTATACACAGTTTATATTATATGAGCAGGTGTCTTACAAATGAGCCTTCAGAATACCGCCTATTTATAAGTTGGAACATCCTCTCTGCCCCTCATTTATGACTTGGGCACCGTACCTTGTTTTGTGTCTTGGTGAAGAATTAGAAAATTCAGGGGGAAAGACAAACACATGTCAGGCACATAGAATCATCACTGTTACTCAGTAACAATGCCGAACAGATGAACAGCGACAGGAGAGACTGACACCCCGAAAAGACTTCTGTAGCTGTTCGGCCACACCTCCTGGGTGCTCGTACTTTCTCTGTGTTGTATGTTCTCTCTCCAAACAATGTTTCCAGTGTCATAAACCACCTTAGTTAAATATTTGATTTTCCTGGAGTCATAACCAGGGACCAAAATGTCACGCATCCATTTTATGAAAGTAATAAAATGCTTCAGAAGGTACAGTTGCTCAGCTTGGGGCCCGTACCAATTATACACACACCTGGTCACGTGTTTCCTTACGGAGTGACGGTAACTGCTTATCTGTATGAGAGGTCGTTAGTTGGAGGAAACAAAGATAAGAAGTTTCTGCTCTGTGTCCGAACCCCATGTGTAAAAACTATTTTTGTAGAATAACATTCTTTTTCCTGTTCCCTGCCCTTAACTTAATAGAGAGGTAAATTTCCTGCCACAGCTGCTTGTAAACAGTAAGTGCTCAATAAAGCCTCTGCCTTCCTTTCATCTCCCAGCTGTTGCCTACATATTACATGAGAGAACCCTTTTCATATCTTCCAAATATACAGCTTTCCATCTTTGTGAGTTGGCATAACTTGTGGGTTTATTTTTGTTATGACAAGTCTTACAGATTTTACAAATACAAAAGTCCGAATATTTAAACCTGTGATTGTAAAGAGTTCTTTGTTTTCTTCTGTATTTTCTGAAGTTTCTGCAAAAATTTAGTTTCCAAATGAAAATGTTTCAAAAGGAAAAAAAGCAGACAAGCAAAAGGAAGTTATCCGTTACCCAGAGATAGTCACTATTTAACATCCTTTCTGTATCTTTTCCTCTGTGCATTAGTGACATTTACTTAAAAATGAGGTCATGTTGTGTCTGATAAGCTACCTGCTAAAGAAACCTTCAGTTTTCAGTGGGAGTAAACAGTACAAGTCCATTCCCAGCCCTTTGTCTGGGCAGGGTCAGTAGGTGATGGTGGAGGGCCGGGTGGGGTAGAGGATGCAGTTCCACTGGCCCCTTTCATGGGGTCTTTCCCTTCCTGGCCTTCACGATGTTCTTCACTGATCAGGAGGATGGTGAGAGAATCTGGGATGGTGAGTGGGCGGGTTCATGGGCCTGGTCTGGGAAGCACTGACCTCATTTCTGTCCACATTCTGTTGGTCAGAACCTACTCACATGACTTCACGTAGTTGCAAGGAATGCTGGGAAATGGAGTTTAGTTATGGGTCCAAGTGGAAAAGGGAGACAGTTTGTTGAACACCTTGTTCTTCCTCTCTTAACTCATTTTTATAAACCACTTGAAACTTTTGTTTTAACTGTATAGTTTATTTCAAACATGCTTTTGTATCCTAAATCTGGTCGCCTCTCCATCTCTGTCTTCTGCAAAGCCCCACCATCTCTTGCCAGATCTCTACTTGGTCTCCCTGGCCTGTTCTTGTTTGCTAGGAGTCCATTCCTCCCCCAGCCCCCGCAAAAAAAAACACACAAAAAACCCAAAGTAGTCTTTTCAAAAATTTAGGTCAAATTTTGTCACTCTTCTGCTTGAGCTTTCCAAAGAGGATTAGAATAATGCCCACCTTCTATTAAGGGAGGCTGGCCTTGCGGGTCTCTGGTCCCACTGTACCTCACTGGCCTGTCCCTGTAATGCCCGACTTGCTCCCCCTGGGCCTTGGAACTTGCTGTCACCCGTGTGATGGGGGATGACCTGCCACCGCCATCACCACCCTCTGTCTCCTTTAGCTTTCAGCTCAGATGTCTCCTCCTTTCCAATGAGGCCTTTCCCAACCACCAGTCATAAATATCCTCCTCCTTTCCCTCTCCTCATTTTTTACCACCAACTTGTCATCAGAAACACTTACCACCCTCAGAAGTTATCGGGCTTATTTCTTTGCATTGCGTATTTACAGTCTGTCTGTCTTCTAGATTGTGGGTTCCTGGAGGCTAGAGCTCCATCTCGCTCACATCTGTAGCCCCAGATCATGTGTCCCACATATGGCGGTGGAAACCTAGTACATACTTGTGGAATGAATGAAGGTCATCACAGATTCACACATTTTTAATGACTGTATTGTGGCCCATTGCACAAAATGGCTATAAACATGTAGCTGTCTACTTAAGAGGGACTTTTAGACTTCTTTCAATTAAAAAATGCTTTGGGGATTATCCTTTTAGCTAGGTTTTTTTTTTTGTTTGTTTGATTTGTGCACTGCAAATGCTTATTTTCGTAGGAATGAAAATTTGTTTAGTGCAAGGGTGTGTATACAAAATGTAAAGTGCTGAATAGAGCACTCAAAATTGTTACCATTATTCATTTGCATTTGCCCTGAAGACTTTCCTGATTTGTTTGCCCGTATAATTGAGAGCTCTTATATAATGCACTCTTAGCGACACTAGAACGTGACCAGGCAGGGTTGGGTGGGGTGTTTCATCTGTGTTGATGTGTCCCTAGATCTTAGAACAGGTGCTCGTGCTTACTAAATGCATAAATCAATTTCCATACAAATTTTAGTAGTCCCTTTACTTAAATTTATTTTTATTCATTTATTCATGTAAATGTTTGCTGATTTTCACATGTATGCCTTTGGAAAGTAGGTCCATCCAGCTAATGTAAGAACGTTCTCCCAGTGTTAACGTAAACCCGAGGGGACCAGGCATTAGCTGGGCTTTTCCTTTGAATCCGGACAAGGGTCTCTTGAGCCGCTATCAAGTTTGTGGAAAGTATAGCATGCTGCCCAGGATTTCCGAGAATTCCAAGGGCTACAAGACAGAGAAATCTTGTTTTCTACTGTGACTGGTGACTATATCTTGGTTCTCGTCCCAGACATACTCCCTTCTTTGTCTCCCCCAAATCAGTCCCAAGCGTGAGGCTAGCTGTGGAAACAGACTTGCTGTTCTGCCTGAGTTGGTTATCAGAAGGAGTTACTGCTTAGCAGGGAGACAGGAAAATACATTCCCTGTCCTCCATTTCTTCTTCTGAATGTTTCCTCATTCCATCTCAAGTAAAGTCTTTTTAACAAACTCTTTTCCTGGCAGACAAGGATTTTGTTTTAACCTGTTGTTCTCAGTTTATATGCTCTGGGCACTAGTGGACCATAAACTCTTCCCAGGTGTCCTATGAACTCCACACAGGTGTGTTGCCAAATTGTGACCCATGTGTAAAAACTTTCACTGTGACATTCCTTGAGCTGAGTTGGCCGTGGGACATGTCAAGTGATTGACAGTGGGGTACAGCCTGCCGTAAGAGACAGAACAGAGCCTTAAGCTAGACAATGTCCGCACTAAGGAAAATCCTTGACAAGAGCCTGCAAGGTGGGTGTGTAGGAGAAAGGGCAGGACAGTCAGCCAGGCACCCACAGGAGCCAGGGGAAGGGCACAGGACCCGGGACTTCCGTAAACACCTGGACACGCTGTTACGCGTAGTAGTTCTTCCCGGCTTGTCGTAACCCTTTCATGAACTGGAGCGCGGGCCTCGTTTGAGAGTGACCCTAAGCCCACACCAGTTGAGAGGCCTCTTCTTAAACACACTGTGCCCTGCTGCGTTCGTGCGCGAGCAGCCTTGTGTTGGGGCTGGGCGGCTGGAGGGATGGTTGCGCGGATGGAAGAATCCCAGAGGGGAAATGGCTCGGGGACAGGGCTTCAGCACCCCGGCCTCTCTGTGTTTGACTTCGCCCTGCCCTTATCTCCCTTGACGGGACACGATCCACATAATCATTTAGGTTTTCTTTCCCTCGCCTAGGTCTTGACTAATCGTGGGGTGGATGAATCGCCCAGTGCGTCTCTCTTACTGTTCCATGCTTGCGTCCTGAGGGCCTCCTCCCGGCCATTGTTTCCTTTTCTCTCTCTTTGGATAACTTTCCACTGACCTCTGGTTGTATCAACCAACTCTACATGGCTATCTCCCAAGTCTAACCCAGACTAGACAGCTCTCCCATTTATCCATTTAATCATTTATTGTTTTCCACCTGGTTGTTTCCTAGGCTCCTTGAAGTAAAATTCAGTTTAGTCCTCTGTTTTATGCTAATGCCTAGTGACCCTCACTGGAAACCTGAGAGCTATCCTGGACTCCTGCCTACCACCTTCCCCGGAGCCGTCTGACCTGTCCTGAGTGCCTTAGCCTTGAATGCTTCTCCAACCCATGCCCTTTGGCATGGCGCCATCGCGGGTTGTTGGGCTGCTTGTCACTGAGCAGGTTCATGTCTCTATTTCAGGGTCTAGCTCAATACCCAGTGCACGGGAGCTGCTTCGACAACCTTGGGGTGAATGAACGCATGAATGAGCATGTGAATGAATGAATGACTTTTGAGATTATTCAGGCTGATTCCCATTCAGGATGGTCTTTTTAGTTCTTTTCACTGGAACCGAGGAACGGTGTTTGGTGGTCAGCACTGATATTTTGAAACCCTAGTGGTGAAGAAATATTTTACCACATGAAATTCCTATCTTGGACCACCCTGTTGCACTTCGGCATTTATCCAGGTGGTTTTGTGTGTGTGTGGTTGTGTTCTTGGCACAACTGGGAAATATTTCCTATTGGTGGCAGAAATAATTGATCCGCGTGACCTAGTTTGAATTAAACTTGTGCTCCGTTAACCTGGATGCTCTGAATTTCTAGGGTCACTGGGATTTTGAGCCGGAACGCAGGACTTCAGTGTAGGAGCAGTTGTCTGTGCCTGAATTGGTTTGTTCTCATTTCAGTTCTGGCCTGAAGAGGAATCAGTGATGCTGCATGTTGGGTGAAAGGGTGGTCCATTGAAAGTCCATTTTTCTAAAAACTTTTTTTGTTCCCCTCCAACAGGGAGAGTCACGTATTCTGAGAGTGAAGGTGGTTTCCGGAATTGATCTCGCCAAAAAAGACATCTTTGGAGCCAGGTATGTTTGCCTTTTTTTTTTTTTTTTTGTAGCCTTTTGTGGGTTATTGCAGGCTTGCCGAGCGCAAGCCCCGCTCCAGCGAAGGCTGGCGGCAGGGTCACCCGCGGCGTTCTTAAAACGGAGCTGCTGCGTCTCACCTGCAGTTTCCGACTGAGGCGGTCACGGTGATGCTGAAGCGGCTGGGCCAGGGACCACATTGCTGTGGGCTGATTTCACGAGGAAATCGTTTCTGATGTTTCTGTTTTTCGCAGTGGGAAAATATAGTTTGGGGAATAAGTCTGTGCTCATTTCGATAGTTTTCTTTTTTAACATTCCTAGTTTAGAGAGGGATAAAAGTGTCATTTTGTTCCTAGGAAAACTTTATATTCCTTGGCCTATACAATCTGAGTTCAGAGACTTGGTAATTTGGGTGCATTTGGTGACTTCGAGCAGGGAAGCAGGCTGGTCTTCCCGAGTGTTTTAGCTTCTGTATGTGGAGTATTGCACCTGACATTCACGTTGTGTATTTAAATCAGCCCTCTTGTTCCCACTGGCTCTCAGCGTTGTGTTGCAATACACATTGGACTGCTAGCAGAGTGAGGCCAGAGCTGCTTGGAACAGGGTTTGAACCAGATTTTTAATAAAGACCTTTTGAACTTCAGACATATGGTTGACAAAGCACAAGTCCAGAAAGGATACTGCTTGTCCAGATCACACGTGCTGGTCGTGCTAGAACAGTGACTAGAACAGGTCTTCCGTCCCCTGCCCAGTGTCCTTTTCATGTTGGGTATGTCATGGGGTTTAACTACAGGGGCCTTGGTGGCTGCTGCTGGAGTCATCTTGTTAAGACACTGGATCACCCTGTGAGTCCCCTGTACTGTCCCCTGTAGAGACCGTCTGGTTTCAGGGTCTCAGCCTGCTGCGGGAGACCCTCAGTCATAAGGCCTCCTTCTGTATAGCCAACCTCACCTTCTGCATACCCAGAAGAAGAGTTTCCTGCCTTTAGGAGGTAGACCTTGTTATTATCTGTCCTGTCGTCACGTGGAGTTTTAGTTTTGCCCATCAGAGAAATTGGCAAGCTTTCTTACTGTTACTACAATAGTACATAGAACAACTACCAAAACACTCAAAACTATTGTGAGTTCAATATCAGTGATGTCTTTTAAAAAAAGTCCTTACTTATGTGTACCCCAGGTGACTTTTTGAGGGTCAGCTACCTGAGTGGTGTCACACAGCAAACCTCACACACAGGGACACTGACATTGACCTGAGCTGCTGATGACGTGCTAGGGGAATGCATCCCACCGGCGGGCTCTTCCTCATTTGACCCTGAAGTTGCCCTGGCTGGTTTATCATGTGCTGGGGCTGATGCTCTGATATTTCACTGGTCTCTCCACCAGATCAGAAATTCATTCAGGACAGAGACATCTGGCTTGTTTGGTGTCTTTCTCCTACAGAGCACCGAGAACAAGACTGGGCAAATTGGTTTTTTAATTTTTTAATTTAGACATTTGCACGCTCACTGGTAGGCTGTGCTCTTATGACAAAAATGTCCGTTTCTCGCCCTTACTCTTGTCAATGAATTTTATAGTTTTGCAGGAAGAAATTGGATGTGGAAAATTTCTGTAGTTTTAAAAATTTTTATTTTGATTGTTTTTGTTTTGTTTTCTTCAAAGCCCTTCATAAAAAAATGAAGTGGATTCAGATTGCATTTATATTCAGAAGGTCTGAGGTTGAAATTGGTAGTGGAATTAGGATCCAAATCTTGAGAGACAAGCAAATGGGAGCCTTGAAATTTTTGCTGTTTATATGAAAACAGGCAGGGTTGTTTCTTCGAGACAGGGCAGCATTACAGATAAGCCTTCAAGATATTGATTAGAAAGATAGTGTTGTATCTTAATGGAGCAAGTACCAGAAAATTAGCCAGAAGCTCTAAATCTTAGTTCTGCCCTAAACTTTCTTAGTTTGATAAATATAACATAAATATTAATATAACTGTCACACACCTGCCTTCCTCCCTCCCTCTCCGCCTCTCTCAGATGTCAGTTTTCTCTGAAGTGCCATTGTTCTTTGAGGACTGTGTGCCAGTGAGTGAGCTAAACTAGAAGGATTAGGTGACAGTGCTGGTTCAGGCCGTGTGGGCATGTCCCTCTAGGGTGGCATCGTTTATCACCTTGATCTTTTGCCCAATGACCTGCATTCTCCTCTACGTTATCGTGGGCAAATCCCTTCAGATCTCCTTGTAACTGGCGTGTTGGACCCGGGGGACGGCCTGGCCGTCTGGCAGCTCTCACGTATCTTTGAGGGAACAGTCACGAGCAGGGGAGGTTTGGTAGCGTGTGCTCTCTGCTCTCCGATGGAGTGGGACCCTTTCCTCTGTGCCCTTCAGAGCCCCATGCCAGCAAGCACCCCTTCTTCCCCGGCCTGTCCCTGTGTATTCCCTCCACCTCTGTCCCTCATCCTCCCTTCACAGAAAAAGGGCTGGGCGGGAACCAAACTCCTGTTTAGACAGGGTCATTCATGGACGGAGAAGGAAGACCACTCTTCTTGCAAGAGCTTGCCAGCAACTTCCAAGTGGTAGAAATTATACCGTATAGACCTAGATGTGTTGACAGACAGGATTTAGGACCTCTGGGACTCCCTCTCCTTTGTCTTCCTGGGAAGTTGCCCGGGCCACTTGGCATGAGGCGTGAGAGGGAAACGGTAAGGGGAGGGGAAGAAGAGGCAGGAGGTGTGTGTTGGTCAAGGCGTGGTGGCGGTGGGGTGGGGAGCACGGCGTTCCAGGTCGCCCCGCGGACCCCTTGCCCCAGGGGGCTGCAGCTGAGAGGACTGGAGCCTGTGGGGCTGGGCCTCTGAGCTGGGGGGTGGCATTTACCCTCGAGCGGCCTGCACCTGAAATGCCCTTCTCCTTTTCCGCTCTCCCTGTCCCAGCCCAGTTCCGAGAACACCAGCTCACTTTCCAGCCTCCTCCCAGCAGAGGCTGACTTCATGAAAAGAGACTTTGTTGGAAGAAGATTTGATCGTGGAGCCGATGCTCCCCTTGAACATTTGAGCGGTTGGCCTACGTGGAAATGGCAGCCGGAGAGAAAGCTGCTCTCTCTTGGCCATACTCTCAGGTCGAAGGAGTGCCGCCGTGTAATCTGTCATCCGAACAGGGCTACTTTTGTCTGGAACGAATGCTAAATCATATGGGATGTCAGGACATAGGGTGTGAGTGGAGACTGGTCACCCCTGGTCGAGACATCTGATCTTTATGATCTGTACAGTGGGGGGAAAAAAAAGCTATGTGATGTTTTTTAAAAGTTTTTTTTTTTTTTAAAGAAGCCAAGCAAGAGAAAACCTTTTTCAAAATCTTAAAATGCCAATAAAACATCAAAAAGGAAGTAAAACCATGTTGATACACTACATATATTGGGTACCAGCATCCTCTTTAGAAGTGGGTCCATTGTCTTCATGAGATGAGGCATGGTGTGGGGGGTCCTGCAGGCAACCTTTGCTTGGGAAGCGCCCTTGTACCCAGGGTGCCTCCTCCTCTGCAGCCCCACCCCACCTCAGTGTGTATGGGTGGCCTGTCTTCACTTGGCTCTCTGAAGGGACGCGCCAGCATCTCCACCCCTCTCACTCTCTGCCCCACTGCGGTGTTTTTGCTAAAATGCAGACTTACTGTACGTAGCCCCCCTGTTGATCAGCCACTTTGGCCTGCAGAGTTGGCCTGTGGAATAAACCCCAGTCTCCAGGTGGGGTGCAGGACTGCAGTCCCTGTGGACCTCGGTAGCCACCCACACCCTCTGGTCCTGTTCTCCACACCCCACGCCCGGCCGCAGCCTGCCTCTCCAGGGCAGCCGATGCCCCTTGCCCCTGCACTCAGCGCCCCCTCCTCGGCCTCCGTTTGGGCTCCTGCAGTCCCCTCCCTGCAGAATGCACCCCCATTCCACCCTCAGCAAACTCTGGGCGACTCCTGCCTCTCCTCCTCGAACACTCAGCCAGCTCAGTGGTCATCTCCCGCGGCACCCAGGGCCACCTCCCAGCCGCCAAGCAGACCGCCCCCTGTCTTTGGTGTGCCCTGACACCTGGAGGGACTGTATATAGCTCTGTCATCAGAACCGCTTCTCCCAAAATACATTTTGAGCTCCTGATGGCCAGCATTCTATTTCGTTTTATTCTCCAGGCCGAGCAATTAACAGGTTTTCAACATTTACTGAAAGAGTGACCGGGTTGGGTTCTGATCCACCTCACCTCTCCCTGCTCCCATCCCCTTCCTTCCTGTGCCTTCCGTGGAAACTCACCGCGCCCTAAATGTGCCAGGAAGTGTGCAGGTCCTCCCCTTTGCCTGTGCTCCCCCCTGGAGCTGCATCTGCTCATGTCCTTTCTGGCTCCGGTCACTCCTGGCCCAGTTCCGGGGGCAGGCGGTACCTGTCCTGAGCTCCCCACCCCTGTGGCCCATCCACCCCCGCCCAGGAGGACAAAACAGCTTCCTCTGCCCTGCAGCCCCCACCTGAGCAGAGTTGGTCAGCTCAGAGGCTGTAGCCCTTCTTATTCCTGTTTGTGAGCCCCGAGATCATGGCACATGGCAGTCGCCCAGTAAATTGACTTGAACTCGGTAAGTGGAATCTCACGACAGTGTGCTGTGGCCTGGGATTGCCCACTGGAGGAGAGGCCACTGTTTTCCAATCCTCACAGAAGTGCCATTTGCTCATCAGGCATCTCCCTCGCCCCCACCCTGCCACCCCGGGCAGCTACTTTCTGAAATTCTCACAAAGGCTCCCTGTAGGCCAGGGAGGGGGGCCTGCCTCGGACTCGGATAAAGGGGAGCGCGGAAGAGAGGAGCTCATGGGGAGCAAGTGCGAAGCCTGGTGTCAGGAAAGGATCTCGGGGCATCAGTAGACTGGCTGGTGTGGGTGATCTCCGTTGGGTTCTGGTGTCTTTGCAAAACTGCTGCCTCAGATCGGGGTGAAGGAATGCTGTCCTGTGATGGTGAGATCAGAAGCTTCTCCCTGGGGGCCTAGCTGTGGCTGCAATGGGAGGTCAAGGCCCTTGTCAGCTTGGCTGTCATCGCACACAGGAGAAGTGGAGGCATTGGCTCAGGGGCTTCACCAGCAGGACAGCTGTGGGCTTAGGAAGGAGCCTTCCAGATACTTGCTAATGGGGCAGGGATGAGTCCTGGTGTTTGGCCACAAAGAGGTGTGCAACTTGGGATAAGCGAATCATCCTTTCTTTTTAAAATTTTCAGTTACAGTTGACATACAATACTGTACTAGTTTCAGATGGACAACATAGTGATTAGGCATTTATATACCTTATGAAGTGATCACTCCAATAAGTCTAGTACCCACCCGGCACCCTACGTAGTTACTACAATATTATTGACTATATTCCCTGCGCTGAACTTAACATCCCTGTGACTGTGTTGTCACTATCAATTTGTACTTTGCAATCTCTTCGCCTTTTTTACCCAGCTCCCCAACCCACCTCCCATCTGGCAGCCATCAATTTGTCCTCCCTATCTATGAGTTCAGTTTGCTTTTTAGATCCCACCGATATGCGAAATCATATGGTACTTGTCTTTCTGTGTCTGACTTAGCATAACGCCCTCTAGGTCCGTCCATGTTGCTGCAAATGGCAAGATCTCATTCTTTTTTATGGCCAAATAATATTTCACTGTGTATATATACCATGTATCATTTATCCGTTTACCTTTCGATAAATACATAGGCTGCTTCCCCATCTTGGCTTTCGTATAACGCTGTGATAAACATAGGGGTCCATGTATCTTTTTTAATTAATGTTTCGGGTAAATACCCGGAAGTGGGGCCGCTGGACCATCAGGTAGCTCTGGTTTTCATTTTTTGAGGAACCTCTGCCGTTTTCTGCAGCATGCTCTTTCTCAGAATGGGGTGCCAGGAAGGAGGGGAGAGTCACGGCGGTTCGCGTTTGCTGCATGTGTCTGTGAGCCGAGCACGGTTCGAGCCGTTTACACTGGAGTTTATTTGATCCTCCCAGCTGTTTTATGTGGCAGGCACCGTCGTTCTCTCCGTTTTGCCCTGAAGGAAACCGGGGCATGAAAGATGAGATAAGCTGTGAAGCCTGTACCTCTAGGAAGTTATGGAGCTGTGAGTTGAGCGAGGCGTTAGTGTTGTTAGCAGATGCGTTCGGGTGCTCGCAGGAGAGCTGGCACGGCGCGGGAGTGTGGCGGTGTCATTGGGTTATACCCAAGCTTTATGAAGAGGGAATCCTTACCTCCATTTTTCAGGTGGGAATATCGAGGCTCGGGGGGATTGTCATCACCCACAAAGAAACAACTCTGTAGTCAGTGCTGGAGCCAGAAGAGTCCAGGTTTACTGGACTTAAGTGCTCTTTCCAGTGGTAGATGACTACTCTTCTTGAACGGCCGAAGTTCAGCCATTGGATGGGCTGTTGGACGAGATGACCCTGCGGGTCCTTCTAAAACCCTGAGATTTGATGACTAGGTGTTTTTTTAAAGCAGGTTTAAAGAACTGGCCATTGTATTCGATGGCAGCTGACCAAGTTGTTAGCGCATTGTGTCCTCAAGTGTTAGATTTAGAATAGATGTACTTTGCTAAGTAAGATTTTAAAGTGTTTTTTTAAACTTAGATTATTTTTTCACATTTTAAGCTTTATTCTTTCTCAGTTATGCTTGTACCTTAAGACATTTAACCTTGCGTCATAGGTTAAAGCAGTTAACTGAGTGGGGCCACCTGAGTACAAGCCTTCCGTGTCCCCTCCCTGTTCTCCTCCATTGGAACTCGTGTTCATTTGCGGTCACATAGACAACATTTGAGACGGTGAAGACGCCCATTGACGTTGGCCGAGACAGACCAACCTAGAATTTCCTGCTTCCCTGCGGAAGGCTTCAGAGCACTCACTTCACAGTTGCTTCTTTATTTTGTATGTTGGGTTATTAGCATCAAATTATACCTGTTGGGTTGCTATCATTTTTTCTTTTGGCAGCTGGTGATTTGAAATTTAAAACAAGCACAGGCTCAAGGGCGTTAGAGGGATGTGGCAAGAAGTGCTTCTGTAGTGAGTGACGGAGGCCGATGGAGACCGGAGGCCGCGGAAGGCTGGCTCTGTGGCACCAGCTCCCCTCTGCCCCCGCCGTCTGGACTTAAGTTGTTAACATTTTGCTGCATTTGCTTCATCCTTTTTTTTTTTTTTTTGCTGAAGTATTCAAAACTGAATTACAGACGGTATGACATTTAGCCCCTAAATACTTCAGCCTGCATCCCTAAGAAAACATGAACATACTCCTATATAACCAGACTACAGCTTTCACTAAATGAACAATTGCCTGATGGACTCTATTACCAACTCCATTATCTGAGCTCCCCCAGCTGCCCCTAAAATGCCTTTTCTAAATGGGCTGTTTAAATCCGAATTCAATTGAGTTCTTATATTGCATTTAGTTGTTCGGTCTCTTAAGACTCTGTTAACCTGAAACAGTTCTCTCCCCCCTTTTAAAATGACAATGAATTTTCAGTAGATCGTCTCACTTATCACATTTGATTGTTTCCTGTGGTGTCATATGATGTGCTCTCGTTCCTCCTGGGTTTCCTGTGAACCACAAGTTGGCTCTAAAGCTTTGATGGACTTCAGTTTAAACCGCGGGGGCAGGACCAGGGCTGCTCTCTGCTCAGGAGGGACCCCATGTCTGGCCACATTTATACGCCATTTCCCGATGTCACGTTAGCGAGAGCCCCTCCTTCAGAATCTTCTTCTTTGCCCGGGTTCTGATACAGAGACATGTCGGTGTCGCCCAAGGAGCCTTTGCCAAATGGTTGGTTTGACACAGAGCGGAGGAAAAGGGTAGGACTTCTCGGCCTCATTTTTGTCACTCTGGAACGATGCCCTGGTCACTGAGTTGGCAGGGCCGAGAATCCGATGCCTGTTAGGAAGGTGAGGATGGCCCCGCCTGTAGCAGATGCTCGACACATTTTGTTCATCTGGTCCGAGAGGAGCCTGAGAAAACTGAAAAACCAGAAAGCAGCTGAAGAGCTGTGGGCGGCCATTTAACCCAGCGTCACTACACGTCCAGTCACCAATGGAGCCAGAAGTCCCAAGGCACCGCTGGGCATCCATGAAGTGCGGGACATCTGCTTGACACCCGGTGTGTCCTGGGCCCCAAGCTGTTTCCTCCGCCTCTCCCCCTCCCCCCGCCGCTTCCTACTCCATCCTGTCCTTCATTCCTCCACCACAGGTCTTTGTGTGTGTCCCCCACCCCTCACCCCCATACCTTTACTCTTGCTTTATCGTCAAGCCGTCCGTATTTGTCTCACGGGTTTCCTCTTTGGAGGGAGGTAGGTCAGTCCAAAGAAGGGAGTGTTGCCAAGTTGAGAGGTGCCAGAAACGAAAGCATTTCTAAATGTGTAAGATGTTGAAGAAGATACTTGTTTTGCAAGATTTGAGCTAACCACAAAGCCTTCGGACACGGCCAGTAGATGCTGACTGCGTAGACGTCTGGCGTTCAGATGGGGGACTGCGGCTGGTGTTTCGTCATCAGGGGAGTGAGGGAGATGGTTCTCTCTGTGTTTATGTTTGGTTCCCCTGTGCTTTAGGGCAAGAGTGGCTCGCCCACCCGTTCTCAGTGGTCAGGCCCCAGGCGGCCTCGAGAATGATTCTTTCCACGCTGCCTCCACATCGACAAAATAGTACCCTTATTGGAGGCGAGAATATTCTCGTACGTGAAAGCAATGCCCTGGGACATACACGATCCAGAGTCCAGTTTGGGCACCTGCCACTGGAACCCCCAAATATCCCATTTCTCAGATACGCATCTTGTATGTTGAATTATTTCATCTTCTAAGAAAAATTGCCATAGATCTGCTGAAATCACTTCTCTTTAATATTTATATTTGGGTGAAGGACCTGGAAAATGAGATTTTTAAGACTGCTGATAGGATAACTGAGCTGGCAGGTTCTTGAATGGTGACTGCAGCTCTTCTTAAGGGCGGAGGTACTCATCTCAACGGGGCCAGCAGATGTTCTGTAAAGGGCGAGAGAGTAAGTAGCCGAGGTCTTGCAGGACTTACGGTCTTTGAGATCGTACAAATGCAGCCAAGACAGTGTATAAACAGTGGGTGCGGCCCATGGGCCATCGTGTGCCACCCCCAAGAGTATAAGCTATTGATTCTCTACAACATACATGTTTAAAACAGGGAGTGCCCGTATCATTTGGCCATGATTTCCAGATTAAACTATTTCATTGAGCTGCTGGTTGGTCAATGACAAACAGGAATTCAGCCAATATTGACTTTTTGGGTGGGCGGGGTGGGGGAATGGCTTCCTAGATATTGCAGTAGCTTTTTGTTTTTTTCTTTTCAAGGGCAGCGTGATTAAAATATCGCTTATGACACTTCTGAGAGGTGCACTGCATATTTTAGCATTTACAAATAAATACAGCTGTAAAACGTTTCTGTCTTAGAGAAAATGATTCTCACTCTTTGTACACAAATACATGAATAAATAAAATGGAGCTTATAGGCATACAACCTGATACAGACAATACTTTAAATCGGTATATTACAATTAAAATCTTGCCTGTTTTCTCTACTATTTCTTAGGCTTATGACCTTCGTGCAAATAATGTTTAATAAGGAATCTGCAATGTGTAACTCCTCAGTAAATGATTGAAAGGACTGGCATTCCTGCTGTATTATATCAACACGGGCGATGTAATATATGCCCTGCCTCTGAATGAGCGTGCTAACCTTCCTCCGCACACGGCCAGGGGCGGGCGGTGCACGTGCTTCGCTGTGGGTGGGGGGCGGGGGGTTGCACCCCTCTCCTTCATTGTTGTAGGTGCACCATTGTCCTTCCCTTTTTGAAGAACCGATTATTGTTTCAAGTCACTGCTATTCTTAGATGCTCAAAATTAGGTCTTCATGGTGAGAAAGTAGAGAAGCATTTGAAAGAAATGCCATATTTCAAGGTGGGGGGTAACTGATTGAAAAATCAAAATGGGCGAATCTCAGTTTTTTGTTTTTGTTTTTTGTCCTTTTTTGCTAATGAGAAGATGATAGTGTTGGTTGTATGTTGTGTTCTCTGTCTCGCTCTTGTTCCGACTTGTAAACTCTTGGGAGTTCATTGCCACCAGTGGCTCTAATTTTGTTCAAGCGATTTTACATGTTACCTAGACAGTCTGGACAGTAAAAGAGAAAGTTTGCAGATTCCTTTCTGCCAGAGCGGGCTGCTGCCTCCCTGGAGGGTGATTGCATTTTCTACGTGTTATTAAGTACATAGTCAGCCATCATGGCCCGGAAAGCAGATTTGTTTGCCCTTCCACGTTTCCTGGCCTGGAATGTCACAGTCTTTGAAACTGTTCTTTCTCTGGAATGATCCGTTCCAGCCAGTGCATCCAGGGTCTACCCAGGCACCCTTGGCTCTCTCGTCCCTCCGACCCCCAGCCTGGGCTCCGTGTTTCTGTAGAGGACTTAACGCCGTTCACATCTGCCTTCTTCTCCCTGGCCCTCCGCGTATGTACGGAAGTCTCTCTCTCAAACACAGACTGCCTTCAACACCATTCGGCCAGCGTTCGCTGCCACGGGCCAGCATCCTGGACCCTCAACTTTGATGTGAGAGCCTCTCATGCATCCCTTGGTTTCCCTCAGAGATTGCAGTCTTCCTCCTCCGGGCCTTTGCTGGTCCCCAGAACGACCATCTCCCCTCTGGCACACCTGACTTGTTTTCATCTGTGCGGTGTCCCTCTCTCTGCACCCACCTTGCCCATGCATGGCGTAGGGAGTTTCCTCTGCTAGACAGACCTTCACCTTTGCACCCCACTGTCACCGCACACGAGCCCAGGGCCACCGAGTCCATGACTGCCATCACCCCGCCCACCCCTGTACATGCACAATCCCTTTGACTCTCGGCACCCTCCCTGCCATGCACTGAGTTTATTTACCCTGCTTTTGTACTCTCCCAGTGATTTATACATGCCCATCTTTTTCTTACCCTCTTGTTTCATAATTATTTATTGTATTGTTCTCTATGTATCTTTATGACCCTCATGCTTTTACAATATACACGTTATAAATTTTAGTAATATAAAAATTCTCTACTACATGTGCCACAGTATTTCTAGCTCCTTCCTACTTCCAAGTTGCCACATCTTTAAGTTTAAGGAGTGCCTCACCCTTCACCCCTCTGCCTGTATAAGTTCACTGGAGAGGAATTGGGGAGCATCCCTAACTAGGCTTCATGAAGGGCTCTGCTGAGGTGTATTTGAGGGAGTTATAGCTCCCTCTGGTGGTCAGATCAACAGGTGCGTTTTTGTTCTGGACTGTAAAAATGGTATTCAAATCTAACAATCCTTTGGAGCTCTTTTTTAAATAAATTTTTAAATTAAAAAAAATTTATTCATATCTTGTTTGTTTTGACAGATACTTAAAAAACTTCTCAAACAGTGACAGTTATGCAGAGGAAAGAATGATGTTAAGTAAACAATTCCTTCTTTTTACAGAGTTGGTTTTAAAGTAGACAATACTGAAGAGCTCATACAACTCAATACCAAACAAACAACCAACCCAATTAAAAAATGGGCAGAGGACCTGAACAGACAGCTCTCCCAAGGAGACATACAAATGGCCAACAGACATATGAAAAGATGCTCAACCTCATTAGCTAGTAGGGAAATGCAAATCAAAACTATAATGAGGTGCCACCTCACACCTGTTAGAATGGCTTTTATCAGCAAGACAAATAATAACAAGTGTTGGAGAAGTGGAGAAGAAGGAACCCCCATTCACTGCTGGTGGGAATGTAAACTAGTAGAGCCGTTAGAGAAAACAGTATGAAAGTTGCTCAAAAAATTAAGAATTGAATTACCATATGACCCAGCAACCTCTCTTCTGGGTAGCTGCCTGAAAAATTTGAAAACATTTATTCACAAAAATATATGCATCCCTGTGTTTGTGGCAGCATTATTCACAGTGACCAAGACATGGAAACAACCAAAGTGTCCTTTGATAGAGTGCTGGATAAGCAAGATGTGGTACATGCATACCATGGAATACTACTCAGCCAAATGAAAAGCTGAAATACTGCCATTTGCAACAACATGGATGGACCTTGAGAATATTATGCTAAATGAAATAAGTCAGAAAAAGCTAAGAACCGTGTGACTTCACTCATGGGGGATATAAAACTGAAACTCATAGACACAGACAACAGAATGGCGGTTACCAGAGGGAAGGGGGTGCAGAGGTAGTAAAGGGTAAAGGGGGCCAAATATAGTGTGACAGAAGACGATTTGACTTTGGGCGGTGGGCTCACAATGCAATATACAGGTCATGGATCCTAGAAATGTACACTTGAAACCTATATAATCTTATTAACCAATGTCACCTCAATAAATTTAATTTAAAATAAATTTAAAAAACAAAAATAAACAATACATAGCATAAATGTTATTTCCCTCTTTTTCTTTCCCTTTCTCTGCCCAATAATTTTCTAAACTTGTAGAGTCATCAACATAAAATGCCGTGGATTACAAAGGAATAACTAACTGATATTGGGAAGAAGGGCAATTCTTTCTTTGCAGAGTAGTGTATTCCAGTATGGCCCCCTAGACAAAAGGAGTGATAATGCATTGTTAGTGTCACATTTTTATGGGTTAGAACTTCACTCTTTTAAGTTGTCTTTAAGAAAGGAATTTCCAGACTCATATTCTTAATATAGAAAAGTAAATATGTAAAGAGATGTCTAATATCCAGGCAGATTCTAGGAAACAGTTGTGGCTTGTCTCAAACGTATTTGTATTTGGCTTTGGAATTTAAAAAACACGAACGCTTTGTATATGGTTCTTTCGGAAGCTGGGGGAGTTCTTAGTACCCCGAGAGAGGGTAATGAAGCAGTCATGACATGAAAAACAGACCCAGGAAAGACGAGGGAGGTTTTTAAATTTTTTTCCTGTCATCTTTCCCCTGTAGCAAAATTTGTAATGATGCCTGTGGGCAGCATGACTTTTCAGATTGATGACAGAGACCCTCCGAGAGCAACAGCAGCCACAATTTAAAAAATTTTAAGGCAAGATTGGCTTTTTTTCCTCTCAGGTATGCTTGATTTTTTTTTTGTTTTTCCGATAAAATTCTGTTAGGGGCAGGGGAAGGAGTTGTGAGTCTTTGTGGGCAACCTGTGTTAGTGGGTATATTATCAAAACAGCAAAGGACTTATTTAAACAGAGCTGGGGGTGGTTCAAACGCACATGGAGGAAAATGGTGTGGGCCACTTATCAGCTCATTTTGCGGTAATGTCCTTCTCTCCTTTTGCCATTTCTTAATGGCTGCAAATACTGACAAAAACTGAAAATGAGGAAAGCCATGAAAGCTTTCAGAGGGACAGAAAAATTGGGGAGGCACTGGCGAGAAAAAACGGGGAGAGAAGTATTTGTTGCTTGGAGATATAAAATAGTATGTTTTTTTCAGTTTAAGACATTAGGATATATTCTCAGTGCTGTTTGGGCTGTTCTTATGAGATAATGTTTCCATGTGACAGCCCCCGATAATGCTACAACACTACAAATACAGGGTCTCATTTATTTTCTCTGGGCAACTCTCCCTAAAAAAAGCCAACCTCCAAAGCAAACAGGTGAATCAACAAACAACAAACCCTGAAAGCATCTTAGCTGGGAAGGACATGCTATCTAAATGCAGTGGTCCTGTTCCCTCCTTGGATGGAGAGCGTGAGCAAATGATGGGAGCCCCACAGGGTCAGCAGCACAGAGGGTGTTAACGCTGGTTGTCTCAGGAGACCCCTCCCTCACGTGGGTCACAGCATCTCCCAGCTTTCCTTCAAGCCTTCCTCTCCCTACCCTGGGCCTTCGTCCTGCTCTGTTTTATCTCCTCGGGCACTTGGGGTGACTTTGAGGCGTTATTTGCAGAGTGTTCTAGACTATCTGTAATAACAGTGAGGACGGCACAATAATGTCGCAGGGCTCGATGAGGTTATAAATAGTGACAGCAGAGCCTAAGACTGGGTTGAAGCTGTTAACAGACGTATGAAAGAAAACAGTGGGAGAGGTGGATCAATCTTGCCCTTCTTCGAAACACAGCAGTGCTAATAACCAGAAAGGCAGAGGTGGGGAGTCTTTGGGTTTACTTTGAAATTGATGCATTTAAGCGATGTAGAAAATGGTGCAAGTGTATCATGGGATCTCAGGAACCGTGTATGAGGCAGGAAAGAAAAGCCCCTCTTGGCCTTCCACCCTGAGACAGCTGCTCTGAGTATGGTCCCCAGGTCTTTTCTTTGTGTGTG
>PVJD01012146.1:0-41575 GCA_004026545.1 Mormoops blainvillei
GATCAGAGTTGCTGTTGCTCAAGTCAGCCAGTGTCTCCACCATGAGACTGGACTCCTGGGAGGTCAGAGACCATGGTGTGTCTAATCTTTTATATTGTTTTTCATATTTGTTTTTTAATTGAACTTTTATTACATGTTTCCATTACCATTTAGTGCCCTTTTACCCCCATCCCCCAGACATCACCACACTGTTGCCCATGTCCATAGTTGTTTTTCATTTTTGCTAAATCCTTCTGCCCCCTAACCTCCCCCCTCCACTAGCTATCATCTCCTCTCCATCTATGAGTCTGTCTCTGTCTTGCTTGTTAGTTCAGTTTGTTCATTAGATTCCACATATGAGTGAAATCGTGTGGTATTTGTCTTTTTCTGACTGGCTTATTTCACTTAGCATAATGTCCTCCAGGTCCATCCATACTGTTGCAAAGGGTAAAATTTTCTGCTCTTTTATGCCTGAGTAGAATCCCATTGTGTAAATGTCCCATAGTTGTTCATTCTAAGGAAAACCTAAAGTAAATAATACCATGAATACAACAGATAGAACAGGAAAATTAAGTGCCTTATAAGGACAATGAAGGTGTCTTATTCATCTTTGGATCCCCAGGGATTCATAATTGGCACATGTTTATTTCATTTCTTCGAATACTGACTACTTTGTCTCACTAAAACTAGACTATATGACTTTAAACATTTACCCTAAAGAGTGAAATGTTCAATCTATGAAAACAGTTCTTCAGAAACAGATGTATTGTAAAAGAGGTGCTTTTAATTCTAAATGATTTTTATAAGTAGATAAAATAGATTTGTGACATATTAGTGTGTGGAAGGTGTTAACTGCTTCCACCACCACCAGCGTTGCCCATCCATCATCCCCCTGCACACCTGGAGACAGAAGTCATTCACACCATGCTGCTCTAGAATGCCTGCTCACCCTATGAAAAGACCTGAGGGTTAGTCTAGAACACAAGTTTCCAAGTAGCTGTATTTCATTAGTACATTCTCAACTACACTGTATACAAAGTAGAACGTAGGCTTAATACTTGGTTTCTTTGTTAGGGTTATGGATTTGCGCTTCCCTCTTTCCCTCGGCATCTGCTCTTCCTCACTCTGTCTGTAGGGTTAGTGCCAGGCACCGCACACTAAGAGGATGGCGTTATGGGTTGACGTTTTTACCTATCCCTTTGGAAAGCTTGACAAGAGACTATTTATTATATTATATTAATTATATTATATCATATTATATATTTCCAATTCTGGAAATATGCCTTGTACATCTACAGGCTTTCAAGAATATGGAGACCCAAGTGTCAGAACTAGGTACAGAGAGGGCATTTTTATGACACTCGTGTGGCGAGAGATTAATGTAAATCAGTAAAATAAGCACTAGACTGGAAGTCAAGTGTCCTGTGCTCCTTTATACCATGAGTTTTTATTCTAATTTATTCATCTTTTCTTTGTACCTCCGTTCTTC
Organism: Mormoops blainvillei; assembly: GCA_004026545.1. Taxonomy (NCBI): domain Eukaryota; kingdom Metazoa; phylum Chordata; class Mammalia; order Chiroptera; family Mormoopidae; genus Mormoops; species Mormoops blainvillei. The sequence goes on from PVJD01012146.1 coordinate 1,469, forward strand.
TTTGCTATTTAATAGGGGCTTGATATAGATAATTTCCAAGTCCCCTTCTTTCTTGAAGTTTCATTTCTTTGATTCTATCATAGTTTTCATAGACTATAGAAGAGATAAGGAAGGAATATAAAATAAATGACTTTAACTGTCATTACCCACCTGCATGAATATCTGTTAGGTAAAAAACAACCCTTCCTGGGCAATCACAACAAACAATTCACTGTGAATTCCTTTGTTACCCCTCCTACTTCCTCCCAAAATGATTTATTTCTTCTCTTAAACAGACATATATTATAAATAGAAGTAAGCAGACTGATAGTCTCCACAGGCTATCTTTGAGTGGCCTGAAAACATGTATGAAATGAAGCAGAATCTTTACAACAAAGGAAATATTAACAATAAAGAATACAGGACATGCAGGGCATGCATAAGTGTTCATATGTTTGTATGTGTGTGCTTTTATGACAAAGTTGTTACAATTTACAGAAAATAAAGATATGTGAATGGTCTTCCCCATTAGATGAATCCTCTAAAGTAAACTTTTAAGTAAAACTTGCTAATAAATCTACATTACAGCAAACCGCCTCCACCCCAACCCCAGTGACAAATATGAGACAGCTGCTAAATTTAACATGCCTTTACGGGAACACCGGAGCCTTTTTCACAAAGCAGCTATGTGCTGCCAATCCACAGGATGTACTCAATTTCTGAATTGCTGCACAGCAGCCCCGCTGATCCTTAATCCTTGTGGATGCAGAGCTGACACGTGGCCAAGGCTTTCATTTTTAAAGGCAAAAGGAAACAAGGGGAAAGAAAAAGCTCAAAGCAACATGTTAACACACATCCTGTGAGGCAAACATTTTGACATTGGGAAAAAAAAATGACTCAATAAATAACTTTAAAGGTCATCAGTCCCCCAAGATATACGTGGTTTGTGTTCTAAAAGCTCATTTGCGGACCAATTGTTCAGAATGTATTTCTCCATAGAAACGATGTTTTACTTGTCAGCTGTGTCCTCAGGATAGGCCATAGAATCCAATTTAAGCAGGAATATCGATTTTGTATTTAGTATACAAATGATATTGCATCCATCACTCCTATCAATATGTCTATCAACAAGGTAATCAGATATGCATCATGTCTGCAGTGAGTCTGATCCATTCATTATTCATTCACTCAGTCATTCATGGAGCAACTAATATGTTACAGGTGGGATAATGTGGCTAACAACACAGGCCTCATTCCTGCCTTCATGGTACTTGTTAAAATTATGTTTGGTAATGCTTAGATACTAGCAACATGTTAGCAAATGCTGATCAAAAATAAGGCAACGGATTCACCAATCTACAGTGTTCATAAGTATGACTCAGTCATGGGGCCCATTTATGTAGAGGACAAATGGGAAAGGAAAGGGAGGCATCAATTCAATGAGTGACACAAAATATTAAATATGGGTGTGCGCAACATGAGTCTGAGTGGTCAGGATCACAGCTAGTGACTGTGGGCTTGGGTAAAGCTGTCAAGCGGTAGATAAGTTAAGAGTATCATCACTGGGAAAGGTATTTATCTGTACGGTAACCATCTGTCTCTAAATTAGAAATATAACGTTTATCCCTGATATACCCATAATTTCTTATACCTGTCTTGAAGGGTTAAGAGCCTGGGGCCCCGGACACTCATTCTTCTCTATGTATCTTGGATCTGTTGAATTTGTGTGAAGCATAGTCACTAGTTAGAATACGGCTGATTCTTTCTTTAGCTGCAGCTTGATTACCTCACCTACTTTCTTCAGCACCTGTGTCTGGTCTCACTGGACATCATGTAGCAGGAACCATCATCCCTGGAACTCATTTGCTTTTTATGAGATGTTTCCAACTTCCTCCAGCAGACAGGATTTTTTTCAAGGAGTCCTCTTAGACCTCCATCTAGGTCCCCGCTGATGGACTTTGAACCCAGTGAATAGCCAAACCATCTGCTTTCTCTGCATGCTTTTCAAGATTTCTGCCCTTGACTGAGACCTCTCCCATCTCTACCTTTCCACCTCTACTATGCAAATGATATTTTAAAGTATTCTGGCAACTCTTTCAAATAAAAACAAGTTCTGCACATACAAAAATAATATAGTATATGTACGCCTTTGCTGAGCCATGTTGTTGTTTGCACAAAATGTTCAAGACAGCTTAGCAGTGTGGTTGTGTGGAGAGCCTGAGCGCCTGCTGCCATGACCCCTAACACGGCCCTCAGCGAGCCCTGGCTCTCAGTCGTTCACGGAGAAGGGCGCCAGAAGCTGCCCGCACTATTACTTCTTTTTCAGTTTTTCTCTTCTCTCCTTCTCTGGCTTGTTGCTGGTGCCAAGAATAATCTTGGACCTTCCTTCTTATTCCATAATCCCCAAATTGGCCCTTTTTAAAAAACTGAAAGGGCTTTTCGTGCCCCAATAAAATATAAATAAATGGGGGGTTAAAGGTTTCTACTTGTGTTTTTCTCATTTTTTCTTATGTTGTGTAGAGAAACACAAAGGTACAGACAGGAGATAACAATGGCATCAATGTTTACCCCCCGCCCCCAAAAATAATGCAATTTCTTCATTTCAGAGGAAATACAGACTCAAGGGACATGCCAGGGATATGGCTCTGGTAGTGACTCTGCCAGAAAAACACTTGCTCTGGCATATTTACAATACTTGCATCAACAACAACAAAAAATTCTGTATGCTACTTTGGTGTTTGAGAGTAACCTCTGCATCTATTATTTCATTTCTATTTTTGAAGCACCTCTGAGGTATGTTTAAGGTGATTACTATCAGCCTCATTTAACAGATGAGAAAATCAGAAGCCTACTGACATACTCAAGGTCACTTAGTTATTGATAGAACTAAGACCAGCTCCAGACTTTCTGATATCAAATCACTGTGCTTTTTATAACCTCATGCATAATTTTATATCATGTGGCAATTTTTTATTCTTCTGTAAATCATATAATAATGACACCTCATTAGTGGCCCCTGGTTGGTAAAATGATTTCGGTTGTCTTTAAGAGTTTAACATTCATTTAAGTAAAGCTATAGAAGGACAGGAATTATGATACATCTAAACCAACATGGAAATCCTGTTACTCACTTTTCCAGACTCTCTTGAAGCTAAGGTAGCCGTGGTATGCAGTTCTGGCTTATGAGATGAAAGGGAATTCTGGGAACACTTTTGCTGGATTTTGTCCACATACTTAGAGAAACCCACCCCCACTTGCTTGTGCAGGAAGAAAGTGGTCAGTTGCAGTAAAGATGTCACAGGTATCAAGTAAAAGGAGGATAGAATATTCTTTATGGTTTCAACAGCTTGGAGATTTGGGTGGCTAACAAAAACTGTATTAGTGATGTGGTGAGATGAGTTGTCTAGTGAAATCTCATTTTTAAAAAAATTATTGATTGATGTGAGAGGGAGAGAGAGGGAGAGTTTTGTTGTTCCACCTATTTATGCATTCATTAGTTGGTTCTTATATATATGCTGACCAAGGATCTAACCTACAACCTTGGCATTTTAGAACAACACTCTAACCAACTGAATGACGTGGCCAGGGCCTCATTTGGAGTGTAAATCATGGAAGTTTTTTTTTTTTTCCTGTAGAGCCATTTACTGGTGTCTGTCAAATATAAAATGTGTATACCCTTTAGAGCCAGCAACTCTACTTTTAGGAATCTATTCTTGGAAGCATTGAAATCATGAAAATTAGAAATGACAAATTTCTGTCAGTAATAGAAATGTTCGTCTATGCTACAGAATACAGCAGTTACTTGAATAGTGTCATTTTGTTTTAATGTTGATGAGATACCATAAGAACTTAACCTTGCTTTTATCAGTTCACCTACGGTACAGTTGGTTTTGTTACACATCATTTCACTTGAAGTTGCAGAACATATGGACAATGTTAAGTGAGGACTTTTGGTACCAGACAGTAAAAACACTGTGATGGACTTAAATGCATTGACATGGACACTTGTTCAAGGAAACAAATTAAAAAGAAAAAAATTACAGTATGCAAAACAATAAATACAGTATATTTGAGTTATATTTTTAAAAATACCAGAGATAAACACCATGTAAATGTATAGAAAAAAAGTGGAAGGAAGCAAACTTCCTAGAAGGGAAGGAAGTATTGGAAGATGCTTGAACTGTATCCTCTGCATTTTCTGAGCCTTTGACAATGGTAATGCACTTATATATTATTCATGTTATTAAAAAAGGAAGAGAACAAAAGTGAAAAAAGAATGGGTGGTAATGAGAAAGACTATAGCCTATAGACTATATTAATATCTAATAATATAGATATTATTTTGGGGAAAACATCAAACAAAGTGATCAAAGAAAATGTTTTGTGGCTGAAGGCATTAGAAGTTCTGAGTTCTTTAAGAAGAAGGATGCTAAGCAAGTTTATATATTAATTTAGAATGATTTACTAAATAGAATTATATTTCTTCAATGCTAAAATACAGGTTTTATCACATTTTAATAATTTGCAATTAGAAGTATAAACAATTTTCATTCATTTTTGAGCCATCTTTAGACAGTATTCAACAAAATCCTATTTAGGTTAACTTTTCCACTGGAGGTCTTTGAATCTCACTGGCAGCATGAATTCAGGCTGGTAGCCTGCTTGAGGGCTGGCTTGTGTTCAGTTCCAGGGCTCGTGTTTTGTTTGTCCCCCTTTTCTGTTCTGTGTCCAGGATGAGATTGGTTCATTCCATTGCTATCCTTTTATGCCTGGTGGGCTATTATCCTCACCTATACTTACACTGAGGATGAAGGTCTTTAATATCCCAGCTTTTGGGGGGTTTCTGATTAGATTCTCTGTCTAATATATACCTTACAATACATTTTTTAATGTGCATAAAGTTTATTACAAAGCAGAAGAGAATAACACGTGTTGGCAAGGATGTAAAGTAGTTAGAACCGTTCTGCGTTGAGAGTGGATATGTAAGATGGTGTCCTGCTGCAGAACGTAATACAGTGGTTACTCAAAGAATTAAACATAATTACTATATGATCCAGTGATTCCACTTCTGGGTATGCTCCCCAAATAATTGAAAGCAGAGATCTGAATAGATATTTGCACACTCATATTTGTAGAAACATTATTCACAATAGTCAAAGGTGAAATCACTCATGTCCATCAACAGATAACTGAATAAACACAATGTGGAATATACAGGCAGTGGAATATTATTCAGTCTTAAAAAGGAAGGAAATTCTGGTCCATGCTACAACATGGATGAAGCAAGAGAAATAAGAGAAATAAGCCAGCCACAAAAGAATAAATATTGTATGGTTTAATTTCTGTGAGATCCTCAGAATAGTCAAATTCATAGAGACAGAAAATAGAATTGTGGTTGCCAGGGCTAGGGGCAGGGTCGGGGAGAGGAATGAGGACTTATTGTTTCAATTTGGAGAGATGAAAAGAGTTCTAGAGATAACGATGGTATTGATTGTATAACAATGTGAATGTACTTAATGCCACTTGAACCGTACACTTAAAATGGTTAAATGGTAAATTTTATGTCATGCATATTTTATCACATTTAAAGAAAAGGAAATAAAATAGATATAAAATAATGTTGTAGCCTACAATTTGTGACATTTTAGGTTTGATGAAATGTTGATGATTCCAGGGGGAGAAGGGAATAATATCTTTGAGTAACTGAGAGGGGCTGGGATTCATCTCAGAAGTGCAGGGCCCAACCTTTGATAGGAAGCAGGGAAGGTCAGAAGTCCTCAGGGCAGGTATGTTCGCAGGTTTATGTGTATGAGAATAAATAAGCGCCCTTTCTGGATGACATCTTACTTCTAAATGATGTTTGAAGTGAAGTCATCAGGTAAGAGAGCAGTGTGGGAAGGGAAGTGTGGGAGATAAAACAGGTACCATGAATAGTGCAAAGCGAGCCCTGAAGAAAAACATAATAGGCTTGTTAGCAGCCCTGAGTGCCCGCTTGAGAACATGAATTTTATGTAAACGCAGCCTGAGTGGCTGCGTTCTCTGTTCCAGCACCATTGGAATGCGGTGCAGAGCAAGAAGGAGACATGTGGCTGCATTAACCCAAAGTCAGGATGGGCATGTGTCGAACAAGGGCAAGAAGGAGGCAGGTAAGGGAATATTGAGGATCATTTTTAAAAGATGTGATTTAAATGATTGACCTTGGGTTTCTTCATTTATGAAATGGGAATAATAATAGAGCATATCTCAGAAGTTTGTGGTGAAGTCAATGTAAAACCTGTAAAACACTGAACACCCTGGCACTCACAGAGTACCCAAAAAATGATAACTATTATTATGATCATATTACCATGGATTATAAAGGGTCTACTAAACAGTGAAGTACCATAGATTATAAAGGGTCTACTAAACAGTGAAGAGAGTAAAGACACACACCAACTGATTATAAGTTTTGGTGAGAACAAAAAATAATTATCTGAGGACTCAGCAAGTACACCAGAGCTGAAACTTTGAATGAATGGAGGGTTTGATGAGACAAGGGCGGGTAAAGTAGTGAGGGCAGGGAGTGGGTGAGAGAACCTGACAACGCCTGCTTCAGATGAGCAAGGTATGTGCCTAGGGAAGAGGTGGTTACGTTTCGAAAACCTGGATGTGGGACAAGGACGATGCCCACTCCCCCTCCTGGCCCTGAAAAACAGGGTATGAGAGAGAAAAGAAAAACAGCTTTGATTCTATTTGAAGAGAAGCAGTGTCCTCAAGAGACAGCTCGGTTTCAATAAAAACACAGATGTGAAGGGAATAATCAGAGAAAAGGTGGAGAAATTAAAGAAGTTCACGGATTACAAGTTTTAGAGTTCACAAAGACAGCGTAACAGGGTTTCAAGAGAAGAACTTCCCCTGTGCTTTTCTGAGACAGAGTTCGGATCAGAAGCACATTGGAGTAGGAGGTAAAATGGACTGAGAGAGCGAGGATCATTTGTTCTAACTATTACGTGTGGGAATGACAGAGGGGCACTTAGTTTTAATCTCTAGACAGTGCTAAACACTTAGCCCTGACTGAAATACTTAGGATTTTGAGGGCTGCTCAGTGGGGTCAGAGGAACATCAATTCGATTACACACTACTTCATGCTATATATGTTTTGCCTATTATATTACTTTTTAAAATCCTGCAAGTACTTCTGTCTGGTTTTCTCCTTGTACAGATATATGCTTCCTGGGGAAATAATATTTTCTTTTAAGGTTATCATACTTTGTTTACTAAATCACAGTGTTTTATAAAGAGAGGACACTCAATATTTTTCATCAATTGATTTTTAATTACTTGAGCCATGAAAGAAAATACAGTTTGATTTTAAATTTATACTTAGCTGTGTATATACAAATATTATTAGTTTTAGGACAGGAGTCTTTCTTGATCTTCACATGACAATATCTTATGTTTAGGAAGGAATATGAGACAGAAGAAAATCTTCATATCAACTACACATTTAAGTTGAAATAAAATAAATATAAAATGTATTGTGGTATCCACCATGTATAGTTGTCTTTTTTCCTTGCTTCTTTTGAATATTTATACATTCCAAAGAAGTTGGAAATTTTGAGTGAAACCAAGATTACTTGGAATTTATTTCCTTCCCTACCAAATGGTTTCTATCAGAACTTTGAGCAACTAAGGTACTGCACACAATTTTGTGTAAAATGATTTGCCATTAGATTCTTCACAAATACAAGGCACTGTTGAAGTTGAACAGAAATAAGAAGGAAGGAGAGTATGGCAAGATGGAAAAACCATTTGTTTCATCACAGGAATTGAACTTGATACCCAGATCAGAAATAACTAATTTATGATAATGACTCTTTCCCTAATGTCCCAAGTAGCTTTTTCTTCAAGTCTTAGCCCCTGAATTACTTCTTTAAAAACCCTCATCCAAGGATATGTTTATTGATTTCAGAGAGACACAGAGACGAAGGGAGAGAGAGAGAGGAAAAAACATCGATGTGAGAGAAATGTGCATTAGTTGCCTTCCATACGTGCCCTGACTGGTGATCGAACCCAAAACGTAGGTAGTGCCCTGACCAGGAATTGAACCCGCAACCATTTGGTGTGTGGAATGATACTCCAAGCAACTGAGCAACCCAGCCAGCGCTCCTAAATTACTTCATATTCAAACCGTTGGAACTCTATCTCCTTAACCTCTTTTAAACAAGGAACATAAGCATTCAATGAGCAAAGCACAATAAATGGGCAAAATGAATGAAAGTCTTAATATAAGTATTCCTAGAGTGATTTAACTGTTAAATGTCAGAGTACCCTGTTCCCTGAGACATATCATTGAACATGACAAATATTAATGGGGGATTTTTACAAATAGATTTGATCATTTTATATACTTTATCAGAAAATCTGTAGTATTTTTAACAGTAGCCTTATTGTTCTCTCTTCTTTACTGTTAAAATAGTATAGATTAAAATCTTGTGATTAAGATATCTTTTTCCCCTCTCAAAAGAACTTAAAGTAACATCCAGCAATCATTATTACCTTCATTTTTAATACATTCTGTTATTGATTGCTTATAAAAATTAACTCAAATATAACATATATCCTTATCCTTAGTGGGTATGAAACATATTATTTGATGGAATAGCTATGTTTCTAATTTTAGGGTACCAGAAAAAAGTATTAATATCAAACATCAAACACCTTATGTTAAAAGGATAACAAAAATTGTCTACAAAAAACTGAATTGCTGTTTTAAAAAAAAACTTTTAACTCAGGACTGGCAAAATCATTACCTTCAGTAAAATCATAGTTAACTTCAGCACAGACCTCATTCCATAAATAATCCCTTTTTTTTTTTAGAAAATAAACTGTATAAATAAACTGTAGTTTAGAAAATAAACTGTATAAATAACTTCAACCCTTGCCTTATTACATTATTATACATGAGGATTTTATTTTAAATTAGCAGAAAACTAAGTAGTTTATCTTATCTGTTTTATGCATAAATAAGTCAAATGTTTTGCTAGAAATAATAATGAAATAATACTTTCCCATGCTGTCAATTCTGCTTCCTCTTAGTACCCAAAATTTATATTAAAACCTTAGTGGCACAAATGGCTATAAAACAGCTGTGATTCTGTGAGTTTGGGCTGAACATACCTTAATGAAGTGCCATGAGCATTCAATTCTTCTTATTTTTCTTAGTGAATATTCAAATGGACTTTTGAACTACTCAAGAGCTTTAGAAAAACTGAGGTTCTTTATTTTCAAAAGCAAAATGCTATTTCCTTACTTTAACAGACACTCATATAATTGAAAAACAAGCAAAGCCATCAAGATGAACATTCAGAAGCAAAGAGGAAAATAATTGCAAACTTGCTATTTATTAAAATAGGCAATTATATTTTAGAACGACCTTCTGAAAGTACTGCTAACATATAATACACAGGACTAAAGGGGAAAGAACTTTGGGATATTGAAAAAGAAAATGCCTGTTCCCCAACGTTCTCTCAGTACAGATGCACCTGCAGAACGACTCGCTTGACCGCCAACTCTATGGAGACAGGAATTGTTGTCCCCACTTTACAGTTGTGGAAGACATAGATAAGGGAGCTCTAGTAACTCTTCCAAAACCACACAGCTGGTAAAGTAGCAGAACTAGATCATCAGTTAAGTCCTCCTGACACTTGATGTCCTTGTTCTTTGTCACTATGCTGAGCGCCCCTTTATGTAGGTTTATAGAGAAGACACGTGGTCAGAACAGGAAACCCTGTGATAAACAGAGAACCTGGTGAACCAAATTGTAAAGATTAGAATTTCATGGCCTAGTGTTAGAGAGGGAGCCTGTTGATACTCTGTGTGTGTGTGTGTGTGTGTGTGTGTGATACAACATGTTTCTTCTTCAGACCTGTCAGCAAGAATGTTATCTGAAAGTCAGCAGTTCAAGCCCTGCACAGAGCCAGTGAAAGAAAATCTGCCCTATATAAACATGCCTGCTTCTTAGACTTTCTGTTTGACAGTATTTATTTCAAAGTGACCACTGCCAGAAATATAACAGGCCTTGTTCAGTGATAGGAAACAACATTTAGCATGGTTGTTCCACTCATCTCAAGAAAGTTAAAACAATGGCCTATTCAGCCATTCCCGATAAATCAAACTTCTCACTCATGTAAATTGTCTTGATTGTTTATATATTTATTTATTTTTCTTACTGTGTCCATGTGATCTTAATTAAAATAATAAATTAGACACAATTCTTATTTTTAATAGAATTCAAAATCTGTCTTTGTATGTTGTTATGTAACACACTATCCCAAGCCTCAGTGGAAAAATCACTTCCACCACTTTATCATATATAACTATTTTGAGGTGGAATTTTATTAGGCCTGACTGAGTAAGTTGGTGCCACATGGCATTGATTGGGGATACATGTCCAATTTATGTGTGGTCTTGTCTTCTGGGTAGGTGATAGCTTTACTGAAATGCCTGGAACCTGGCTGCAGACAGGTGGGAGCTTGGGTTCAGCTGGGTCCTTTTTTCTTCTTATGTGGTCTCAGAATCTCTCCATCTGTGCTGCCCAGTGAGGGGGTCAGACTCTTATAGGAAGTTAAAGTTCCAAGAGGAAACATTCCAAGAGCTCCAGGTAGAAAGTTGAAAGCCTTGTCTGTCTCTTTTGCAACACTTCTTACAATTGTAATCAAATGGTCGCTGATTCATTATTTCAGTCTGTTCCCCTGCTACAGTGGGAGGGCCATAGAATTAGGACTGCGTTTCACTTGATTCCACAATGTCACAAGACTTACAGCAGTGCCTGACACACAGCGATGATGAATATCTGGTGAATGAGTGAATGAATTCAATATAAATGTTGTAACAAAAGTAGTAGATAAGTATGGCACTAGCTTTCGACTGCTCTTTGAACAGGCTTATTTTGAAATAGTATGAACCACTTGTTAATTTTTTGATAGAAGTACTACTGTTTATTAAGAACCTGTCATATGCCAGTTTTTTTACAAAGGGCATCTCATTTATTCATAATAATAATACTTGATAATAGATATTATTATTAATATCTACATTTTATAAATAAGGAAACTGTGACTCAGAAGTTGACATGACTTGTCTAAAGTCATAGAGCTATTCTAAGCAACAGATCCTGGAGTTCTACCTGGATATGAGATTTTGCATGTATATTTGAGGTAGGTTTCAATATTAGACACCTCAAGTCAAGTGTAGACCCTACAGGCTTTACTTTCTATACCCTCAGCAGCCCTCTGGGTGAGGGACCCAACGCACTAATTCTGGAAGCTTTTTAGTGTCCTTGACCATTGGAAATATAGTATAGAGTCTCTGTGGGGGAGTTAGAGGAGACTTCGCCAAGTCTCAAGGTATAGGGATGTATCCATGTGGTGGACACTCCCCAAGGCATCTTTTGGTAGAAGACCAAATCCAGAGAGAAGGCACAAAAAGCCCAAGAGCCCAAATGACTTATCCTTAATAGAATTCAAAATCTGTCTTATTACACAACGTTGCCTAACACACTGGTCCCTCAGTTGGTAACAAATGATCTGCAGACACTGCCTTACCTCCTCCAAGTTTGCTAGCAAAGCCACCCACAGTGTCAAGCAGTCATTGATGTTATGTAATTTTGCTCCTCTGCCTCTCATCCCCTGCTCTGACCTTCTCTTAAGATCACTCTTCACCCCTGCTGCGCACTCCAATCCCCAGTCCCTTAGCCCTGGTCAATGTGAGGAGGAAGGTGGAACAGCTTCCTTCTCATCTCCTACCAGTGGTGCTATTAGGAAGTAAAATCGATGTTTTTCTTTCCTCTGGCCTTCTCTTTTGATTCTCAAAAGTCTATTTTAGATGTCAAAAAGTATTGACTGTTTCTTCATCTTTTCATTCCTACTATAATTCTACTTCTCTGCCAGACTCTGGGTATTTCTGGCTGGTTAAGGGAAAGATTTTACACAAGAAAATAAGGAAGAACAAAGTCTTACTATTCCAAGATACTGTCTGGTTCTTTGTATACCACCCTTGCCACATCTGACAAACGTAGGCTCTGAATGTGATATTATATCTCCTGACTGATATCTACTCAGCAATATTTTGTAAGACTACCTTAAATTGCTACATTTTAAGTTAAATAACAACATTTTCTTTTTATCACTACATTTCAAGCTACTTTTCCTAACCTCATTAACACTTTACCACTCTCCACCCCCTTCTCTTCCCTCTGGTAACCACCATACTGTTTTCTATGGCTGAGTTTTTGTTTGCTTTTCTTATTTGTTCATTCATTGCTTTCAGTTTTATATCACACATATGAGTAAAATCATGTTTTCTTAACTTTTCCTGTCTGACTTATTTTGTTTAGCATATTTTCAAGATCCCTGCATGTTGTCTCAAATAGTAGGTAGTAGTATTTCATCTTTTCTTATGGCTGAGTAGTATTCCATCATATATATATATATATATATATATATATATGATGGAATATATTACTACTATTATTTCATTTAATATACACTAAATATATATATTATATTACATATATATTTATATATAGTCTTTATCCAATCATCGATGGAAGGATGCTTTGTTTTCTATATGACCCAGCAACCCCTCTTCTGCGTATCTACCTGAAAAATTTGAAAACATTTACTTGCAAAGTTACACGCACCGTACATTAATTGTAGCATTATTCACAGTGGTTAAGACATGAAAACAACTAGAAATGTTAAAGCAAAGGAGTGATATGATTGGAGTAACTTTTAAATAAAAATCATTTGGGGAACTTGGAAAGAAGATGAAAGGGGAAGAGGAGTGAAATCTGAGTGATGAGTCAGGAGACTGTTGCTTTGGTCCGAACAGCAGATGATGGCTGCTTGGAAGAGGATGATTGTGGTAGAATTTCAGTCTGACTGGGATCTATTTCTCCTCCAAACTCCTATAAAATTTTGTTTATACCCCTGCCTTGCACTACAATAATCCTGTCTGCCAATTTTAGACTTTGATAGCAAGGACACAGTTGAACTCATCTCTCTTTTTTCCCCCTAGTTTCTGGACACCTTATCTATAGCAGGTAGTCAATGATTATTTCATTTAATCAAAGTAGACAAAATTATAATATTCTCCTGTGCACCTATACTTTTACATGAATATGGATATAGCATATTTAAAAAACAAAAATTTAGAGCAAAATACTTGTTATGTTTAAACCTTAGATTGCATAAGACTTTTTTTTTTTTTAATTTTGGCTTGATTTTTCTTTCCTCTTAAAATACTGCCAAGTGTGAAGTTTAAACCCACTTTTGAGTTAAACCAGGACAAATAAAGCTTGGAGCAATTTTTAAGAGGAGGAAAAATATAATTTTTTTGCTGTCTCATAACTCAAAAATAACTGAGCCAATTTAATTTACTCTTTCTAAAGTGGGGGCGTTGGGGAGGAATGGTTGAGACAGAATATGGAACGAATAAAAAGTAACGTATCTCATAAGACTAAGGCTGTGAAGTTTCAAATCCAAACAAATTTCTTGGGATTTTGTAAACAAGTAAAGGTAGAAATTGAAATGAACATTTCTTTCACCTTTCAAGGAAAACTTCTGTGGTTTGACATCAAAGGTCCTAAACCGAAATAAATCTTTTAGGTTTTTGAAAGGAAGAACATTTCAGGAAAACACTGCTTGAGAAAGACTTATGAATATATCTAATAAATCCTTGGTGAGAAAAGATTATGAGAACATATTGTAGAAAAAGAAATATGAGAGAAGCAGAGTTTAAATTTAATGATCTATATTTGTGGTCATTTTTTTCTTCTCCAATGATTATAACTTCTCCTCATATTTCCTATCCCCCTTCCCATAAAGCTATCATGTACAGTAAGGTGGTTTTGCCCTCCTTGATCCTCCACAAACATTAAAAAAAAAAAAAAAAAGAACTCTTACAGTGCCCTCCAAACAATGGAATCAAATTGAAAATTAATGACACAAAGAAAATAGGAAAATGTTTAAATTATTTGAAATTAAGCAACACATTTCTATATAATGCATGAATCAAAGAGGAAGTTTCAAGGGAAAAAAGCAATAAAACATGTGAATCTCAAAATGGATTACGAACCTAAGTAGTATAAAATGTAAATGTACAAATATTTTACAAATAAGATCTTTGCAATCTAGGACTAGACTTGACACCAAAAGCATGATTCCTAACAGGAAAATTTATAAATTGGGCCTTATTACAATTTGAAACTTTTGTTCTGTGAAACATTTGTTGAAAGTGTGAAAAGATGAGCTAGACTTAGAGGAAATACTTGTAACCCATATATAGGACAAAAGACTAGTATCTAAAAATATAAAGAGCTCTCAAAACAACAGTGAAAAAATTCAATTAGAATATAAGCAAAGAAATGAAGAGCCATTTCACCAAATAATATATACAAATGGAAAATTAATACATAAAAAATTTTCAGCATCATTAGCCATCAGGGAAATGTAAATCAAAACCACAAGGAGATACTATTAACAGAAAGATTAAACAAACTATCAGAATGACACCCATCAGAGTGACTAAACAAACAACAACAACAACAAACAGCGACAACACTAAATGCCAGTAAGGGTGTCAAAAAATTGAGTTAGATATTTCTGGTGCAAATGCCATGGCTGCTCTGGAAAGCAATTTGGTAATTCCTTTAACTATATATCCATACAAATACCATATGACCTAAAAATTGCACTCTGGGCACTTATCCTAGAGAAATGAAAACTTATATTCATATAAAAGCCTATATACAAATATTTTCAGAAGTTCTATTTGTAACAGCCCTGAACTAGAAGCAGGGTAGGTATCTTTCAAGGAGCAAATGGTCAGATTGCAGTGTACCTGTATCAGAGAATACCACTAATCAATGAAAAGGAACAGACTATTGGTAGCCAACTACCTAGATGAATCTTCAGAGAATTTTGCTGATTGAAGAAAATCAATCCAAAAATATTCCATGTTGTATGATTTTATTTATAGATTGACCTTGAAATGACAAAATTACAGAAATGAACATTAGATTAGTGACTGACAGGGACCAAGGGAGGTGTGGACACGAGAAGGAAATGAATGCGATTAGAAAAGTATAACACAAAGGATCCTGCATAAAATGT
Source organism: Mormoops blainvillei (assembly GCA_004026545.1). Lineage (NCBI taxonomy): Eukaryota > Metazoa > Chordata > Mammalia > Chiroptera > Mormoopidae > Mormoops > Mormoops blainvillei. The sequence continues at coordinate 16,603 of PVJD01012146.1, forward strand.
TCTACACCTTACCTTTATGACTCTGAGTATCCTAGTTGTACTAGTATACTACATTTTTCAAGATGTTATCATTGGAAGACACTGAGCAAAGAGTACCTGGGATCTCTCTGTGTTATTTCTTACAACTGCATGTGGATCTTCAGTTATCTTACAATAAAAAGCTCAGTTTAAAAAAAACTATGCCATTATTATTTTAATTAAAAAATAAGGTAGTTGAGACAGAATGAGTTTAAGTAATTTATTCATTGTGAGAGGATTATTTCATGACAGAGCTGGAATTTGAACTGAACCACCTGGGTTTTTTGAGACCAGAATCCTTACTTTTTTTTTTGGGTGGGGGTGCTGCATAAGTGGCCCACAGTCAGTGGGCTTTTGCCTGTAATTACCCAAATTACATTTTACCAAAGAATCTTGTAACATTCTAAGATGACCAAAATTGAACAATAAACACCAAGCATTCTTAGCCATACTTCAGTCCAAACTATTTTATATACCACATTAAAGGCCGGAATTCAAACTCTCATAAATAATGATTATGAGCATAACAAATACACATGATTTAAAATATATCTACAAAATTAATTTTTATGAACTAAATTTAAGTGGCTATTTTGATTCAAACTGTGTGCAATGGCATTTAAGGGCTATTTGCTTGTTTATAAGAGCTACTAACTAGGGGAAATACTAGCAACCACATGTAGTTATTGTAAAAATGAAATGAGATACTTTATGTAAAACACCTAGGGGCTCCTGGCTTAATGTAAGTGCTTAGGCAGTGGTAGAAGCAGTAAATGTTGGAATCATGACCATCATTGAACAAGAAGAGTTTTGTTCATGGAGGAGGGGTGGAAAACTGTTATCAGTAGGAAATTTTGTGACTGGTGCTTCCTAAATTGTGACAGGTTCTCTATATTCAGTATGTCATTAACTCTAGACAAGGATATCAACACATCTTCAGTTTACAGATAAAAATGAGCATTTGCCCAAAATTAGCAAGACGTTAAACAAGTTAAAGTATGTATGAATGGCATCCAGGGGCTCCTGGCACATAGTTACTGTTCATTGTCAGCTCTTATTAATAACACTGTTAGTACTAAGTAGTGAAGAAAAGATCGGTACGAGTTCTGTGTGACACCGAGCACATTATAGATACATCATAGGTCATCATAAACAAGCAGTGCTTTCTACTGCTAAGAATGGTAAATATCTGTACACAAGTGGAAAATCCTGAGTAAATGCCTCTTAAGCTTCTTTAGTGAAAAAGGTAAAGAAAGACAGCAGAAAAGTTGTGCCTGCTGCTCAGCTGAGAGTGGCCCTGACATGACATTCCAGGGCTAGCGCCGCCGGCATATAATGGATAAATGGCCTGCTCTTCATCTAAGAGGGGGCATTTCTAGATGACTTGAAAACAGGCATCTTTCAAGGACACCGGGGAAACAATAAAGTCAGAGCATTTGTATAAAATTTACCATCACTAAAAAAAAAAAACAAAAAAAAAAAACTACTTAATTTTACTAAGTTAAGGGCCACACCATAGTCACAGAGACTTAGAGATTAGTAATATACCGCCTCCTCCCTCGAGAAGTTCATGGGTGCAGAGGAGAAACCATCGTAGAAACAAATTATCTTTTACAATGTGACAATTATACAGAAATAGCTATAAAGGATGTTGGGATAATGTATACCTGATTGAGTCTTCAAGAAAGCAAAGAAAAACTACAAGGAAAAAATACATGAGTTATATAGCAGAAGGTATTTCTTTTCTTATTCATTTATTCATTTTAAGCAGGCTTTCAAGTCAAGCCATCAGATTGTCAAGTAATTATTACTTTATATTACCCAAATCTTCAGTTAAAAATCAAACCAAGAAAATTTGATACAATCCAGAAAATAATCTGGGTCTGACATCTCATGGTCATCTCTGACATATTTATTACACTGAAGAAAGATGCATAATATTCCCTGATATTAAAAAAAACTGATTTTAATTTCAAAGTTTATATTAGAAAATCATCCAGCATTCATCTCATCTCTCCATAATATTAATATGAATTATTCCATAAAAGCAAAAATGTCATTGTCTTACATTTTTCAAAATAGACCATTATTACCTAGAATTAGCATGGTAATAAATGCATAAGAACATTTGCTACTGATTGCTTTAAGTGGACATTAAGTGGATCTCTGCAAAGTTTAAGCTCTGTTTATGCCACAAGAACTTCATTACAAGGCATTTTCATCCATAAGTTTATCCCATGGAAGTGACTCCATTCCTTGCAATGAAAGGAACGTGATAACCTTTCTCCAATCACTGTTGCATTGAGAAGGCTTTGACATTTTTCATGCTCAGCTTCACATATCAAGTGCCATTATAACAAGTATTGTAAACTAATTTAAATAACTACATGGAAAATGTATGGGGCTTGGGATGGAATAGTGTTCTAAAGCAATAACATTATCTCTGTAGACAAAAAGATCCCATTTGGGCCTGATTCAATGTATTAAAAAGAAATGAGCATACTGTTTTATGAAATGACAAAAGAAATAACAAAACTGCCAGGCAAAAAAAAAAAGTTATAATATATTTTTAAATAACAAACCAGTTAACACCATAAGAAGATGAAGATGCAAAGTAAACAGAAATGGGTGCTCCCTGCGCCCTTCCTGCCTCGGGTTACCAAGTTAAGGTGAGTCCCACTGGCCCTCTAGTGGTGATGTGTTCGGGTTAAAGATGCTTATACTCAAAGGATAAAAAAGCTCTCTTCTTTCAGACTACTAAAGTGAAATATGTCCCTGTAAATGCCAAATTCTAGGAATATATTTTTAAATCTCCGTGTGGGATGTAAGCAGAAAAATTTTCCTCAGCCAATGTGGGGTTTCTTCTTGTACCCCTCAATAAAAGATATGTCAAGGGAAGCTGACAAATCTGGATACCACATGGTACATCATAATAACGCAGTATTTTTGCCACATTAAATTTTGCAAAAGGTTGCAGATGAGTCATAGCCTAAAGTTCTGCAAGAGCCGCCACATATCTCCTTATTGCACCTTAATTCTTTCAGCAAACCTCCTCTTATGGAGCTCTGGCATTGCCTTCCAAAGTTCTGCCAATTGTTTTAATGTTCCTGCAAGGTACAGAAATGACTGAGGTTTCAGACTGAAAGGCAAGTGCCGTCACCACCTGCATTGCCTTTTTCCTTCCAAAGTTTTCTGATTTTTCTGTACAGAATCGCACCTGAGAAAGCCTCCCCCAACCCTAAACGTTAAATGTATTACAAAGAATATATTTTACACCATATACGAAATATCATTTGGTTCTTGGTCATAACAAACAGTGGTTCTTAAGGGAGAGGATGCTACAGCTCCCTTGGCACTAACAATAGGCTCAATGAACTTATCTTTTCAATATTATGAACTTGGCTATTGTGGACTAACAATGAATGAAAGGAGGGGAAGGAGGGGAAGGACGGGGAGAGGGTGGAAGTAGTTAGTTTATCCAATTTACGTGAAAAGGTTTTAGAGTCCAATACTTTTTCATGGTCAACAAAGAAAAAATAAATCACTTTCCAATAATGTACTCTGGGGTGCTGAGAACTTTACTTTTTAAAAATTTTCTTTTTTATGGAGAATATTCACGTTGCTAGTCAGGATTAGAACATGAGGTATACCAAGTCAAATATAAGATATAAAATAAGGTGATTCTTTTGCAATCAAAATTTCCTTTATTGTGTACACTTAAAGAGTTGCTTCACTGCAACAATAAATAGAACTTGACATCTGCAGTTAGAGATAAGTTATGTTCACTTTAAATTCATGGCAATACCAGTTTTCTTTTAATCTTATTTTTTAGAATTGATTTTCCTCTGTCTACGACTCTGCTTAAGAGTATTGGTTTTCTAATTTTTTTTTATTTTTATGAAATTTAAAAAATTTTATTTATTTACTTTTAGAGAGAGGGGAAGGGCAGGAAAAAGAGGAAGAGAAACATCACTGTGTTTCTCGCTTACGCGCCCACAACTGGGAACCTGGTCTGCAACCCAGGCATGTGCCCTCAACAGGAATCCAGTTGGAGACCCTTTGGTTTTCAGGCAGGCATTCAGACCACTGAGCCACACCAGCCAGGGCTATTTTTGTAATATTTAATGTTCTTTTGATTTCAAAACCATTTCTTAAAGACAGTATATACATATATGCAACTGATAGGTTCATAAATATATGTACATTATATATATACATGCACTATTTAAGTATTTATACATATTCATACACACACATAAATATGAATCTTGAGCACACCAGAGATAACTGAGTTTTTTCTCAGTATAACTTACATTATGTACTTTAAAAATATGATGAAGTTTGAAGAGAAACATTATGAGACAAAATGCACTATATCCCAAAGCTAACAAATGCCTCTTTTGAAGAGTTTTATGCTGTCTAATATAATACAATGATGCAATGAAAAATCATTTTAGTACTTAAAAAATATTTAGTAAAATCATCAATGTCATGGATACAAATCTGACTACAATTAATCATGTCCACATTGATGCACGAAACTGTTTTGAATAGAAGAAAACTATGCAGCTTTTAGAGTGTAACTATTAAATTGAATATTTTATCTAAGTCTTCGTGTCCATCCAGTTCTGAGTCTTCAGGGATGCCTCATGAATTGGTGGTTAGCCCCAAGAACAATGAAGCAGACAGACCTACCTAAGATGAATTTTAGCTCTGCTATTTAGTACCTTTGTGTCCTTAATTCAAATATTTCAAGTCTTGGAAACTATTTTCTTAATTGTAAAGTACTAACTCACTCCAGGGTTAGTCAAAGAATTAGAAGAGACAGAATATGCCAAGTGCTTTTGCACAAAAGGTTTTATTGCATTACAACAGCTTGATAGATGGTGATGCATTATTATTACATGAGAAGAATGAGTATGACAATAAGATAATGTGGTTCAAGGGTGGGATTAGGGAGATAAAATTTCAAGTGAAAAGAGTGCAGGCTGATTACCTGCTTTGTGAATAAATGGTATATTGGGGAGATTGAATTCATCAAATAATTTCTAACGCTCTATTTTACTTTACATTTTTTTATCACAGCCCCTGTGATTTTTGTTTTGCTCATGGTCTAAGGTTTATTCTGAAAAATCTCTTCACAGTGAGGGAGGTATAAATGTAAGTCAAATTATCTATAGGGTGCTTAAAGATTATTTACAGCCTTTGCACTCAAACGAGAGAGATACTTACACCCATAGACAGCCTGTCCAGACTGCTGGGAGCAGGCTGAGGGCGGCGAACAGAAGGGAATACCAGGGGAGATAGAGCTAGGCCATGGGAATGGGACCTGGGAGCCTCTTGTGCAACAAGCCACGCCCCTAGGGGATGGAGGTCGGAGGTTCGAGTACTGAGGGCAGCCAGCCCGTCAAAAGAATGTCTTCATGAACCACCCGGGGCCATGGTGAGGACGTTAAGTTTCACAGTGCAGCTTCTGCTTCATGAGGCTGCATTGACCAAGTAGCCAAGCTCATGCCTTGCAGATGCCCTGTCCCTGGAGCAGAAGTCCTGCTGCTGTCTGCAGATGCCCTGCACCTCCCACTGAGGTGGACCTCAGCACTGCCCAACAGGCCATTTGGGGGTTCCAGGATCCCTTTACTAAGGCCTTTGGTTTGGGTGTCCTCTGTCAGTGGGCTCAGAGTGGCAACTGGAGGCATGCAGGGCATAGGGCACAGTAGGCACAGAGTAGATGGAGGGCCCCAGAGTCTCCCCCAGTGGCAACGATGGCAGCTGGGAGGGGTTCTTACACTGATGTATGAAAAGCTAGCAAGATGATTGGGTAAGGGGAAAAGCCCTTGCCCGGTCCTCCCATACTAGATAGGGTATGTGAATTGGAGAAGGCAGTCATATGCGGCGCGGAAGCTGGGGAGGTGCTGGACATTAAGAGACCTGTCAGTCTAGCCTGGAGGAAAAAGGGATTGGTTAGGAGGTGGAGCCAGCCTGAAGCACACAAAAGTTTGGGAAGCTAATTGGTCATTCTAAACAAGCACCTGGTTCACCCCACACCCAAAACTAATAGAGTCCCAGGGGAACAAAGAAACTCGCTCTTGCTTATTGCTGGCTGCTCAGGCCCTGCAGTCAGAGGGCCTTAGTAGCTGTGTGACCCATGGCCTCCAACGGGGAGTCTCTCTTACTCACCTGGTGAATGCACCCGTCAGTGAGTTCACTGCGACCTTGCAGCCTTAACAGCTGCATGGCCTTTGGCGGCACAAGCCCCGCCAGCAGCCTCCAGGAGGAAGCCTGAAGCCGGATAGCCGCAGGGAACAAGCTAAACTACCTGGATGACCATTTAGCAGCCGCCTGTAGGCTCCAAAAGATAGTACTTTAAAATGGAGCAGGAACTCTGGGCACTGGCTTTTGATCTGACCTTAGTGATGCTGGCTGGGCTTTGTGTTTTGCAGAGGAGGTGAGCTTTGAGACTGGGAGTCCCGCATTCTCTCAGACCACGCATCATCCAAATAAAAGCCCTTTTCTTTTACATCACCGTCTGCCTCATGAGTTTGGTTTTTGTGGCAGCTGGTAGACAAACTCCCCGTTTTTGTTTGGTAACAATATGGACTCAAACTTGGAATGTAATACGCTATATTCATTAGTAAACTCAAGTGTTAAGTGTATGCATATAGAATGAATTATAATTATCCGCTTTTAGAATGAAGCAAACCTGTGGCTCTAGAGTGATTCTACCAAAATGATACAGAAGACAAAAGGACTTAGTTATCTTTCTGACACTGCATCCCTTCAACAATATCAACACGCAACCTTGAGATTGCTCACAATTTCTCCTCCCTGCTTCTTTATTATCATGACAGTCACCTGAAATTCAGAAATTAAATTAAGATGAAACATTTCAGTGTAAACTGAGCAATAATATGCAATTAAAATCATAAAATTGTTTCCAAGGTGATAATGTTTTACCTTGAAAGTGTTGCATTTCCACTGAAATAAAACCTTTACTTTAGAAAGACTGTCAAGTTAGGGGGAAAGAAATAAATTCCAAGGCTTGAGTTCAAAATTTAAAAGTCAAAGACACATAAAGTGAATGTTTGCAACACTGCTTTCAGTTGAAATAATTATGCAAAAATTAATCTGATGGTAATTTTCTAAAATTATACTCAAATGCATTATTTCAGTAATAGTGTTAATATCTGCCTTATTTGAGGGTCTACAGAAACTAGCTGTGCTACATGATGGAATTTTGCAAGTAAATGTGGCCTTTAAGGGTTTATTAAGGTTTGTGGGGTTTTTTAAAATATTTGTTAAGTTCCTGGAAAAAATATTATTTTTGAAATCTACTTATTACCTTTTATTTTAACTCAATTTGCATTCCCCTAATCCTTTAGTAAATAATTTTTTGCATAGGTGTAATGAAAAACTATGTCAGAACAAACAAGCACAAACCTATGCACAGAAATTTGGCTACACCTATGCACAGAAATTATGCTACATTTGTTATCTGCTTGTGAGAAAACAGACACTGGGAAGAGAAAAACATTTAAAGTTGTTTTATTATAATTGCTTCACAGTTTTCTTTCTCAGCTATTCTTGACTACAAAAGAGAGTCGAGAAATAGCATCAAGATTTAATGGGGCAACTGGGGCACAAAGACAGAGAAAGGGAATGGGCTTAGAAGAAGCTGTCAGAGCAGTAGGAAGAGAAACAGATAAAATGATATAACAGAATAAAATGGTAGGCATATATCTTAGTGATTATTATGGCACAGGCACTATTTTGAACGTATAATTATCACAACAGCCTTGGAAAGTAGATACAATCATTTTACGGTCTGGAAACTGAGAGAGCGACTGGGTAACTTGACCCAAATCTCGCAGTTAATTGGGTGCTAGAGCTGGGACTTGAGTCTGAGTTTATAGTCCATGCACTTGATTACCACCTGGTTTGAGAAAAAAAAAAGTTAGCAGTATCAATTCCTGCAGGTTAAAGAACTGAAAGAAGCTCATTGGTTTCCGCGACAAGGAAGTAATTAACATCTTTTTTCAGAACAGTTTCAACTGTAAGATAATGACAGAAAAGCCCACCTTGGTGTTACCCACTGAGATTTTCCATAGGAACTTTTCTGATTTTGGATCTCTCTGGCCTTGTATCCAGATAGGACTTTTCCAGACTTAGACACTGAGATCACATTTAGGATGCAAGATGTTTATCATGTGTCCACTGTAACAGGCCAAAGAAAGAAGCAATATGGTGTGTGTGTGGGTGAGGTGGGGGAGTCTTAGTGGGATGCAGATCTGAAACAGTCTTATTCAATCCATAAGGGGGCTCTGGAGGAATTATTCAGTTCAGTCAGCAGATGTGGTTGGCCTAGGAACAGTATGATCAGGGACCAGCATGAGAATGGGGCCTCACAACTGAAAACGATCCCTGAAAAGCTGACAGCTGGAAGCTTTTTGCTGACCCGACAACCTGTGGAAGTTCTTTGAAGGATAATGTCTACCATACTTCCCAATAATTTTTAGGTTTTTATTTTCTTATATCAGATTTTTATCTTTGGATAATTAATAGTGATTTTTTTTCCCCGACTGATACATGGATCCTAAGCTACATTTGCATTATATTTAATATTCCTTGATACCTGCCTTTTTTTAAATTCTCACCTGAGGACATGTTTATTAATTTTAGAGAGAGAGGAAGGAAGAGAGAGAGAGAGAAACATCAATGTGAGAAAAACATCGACTGGTTGTCCCTAGTAGCCTCCCCAGCCAGGGATCAAACGCAACCTAGGTTCCAGATGCCCTGACTGGGAATCAAACCCTCAAACATTTGGTGCACAGGACCACGTTCCAACCAACTGAGCCACCTGACCAGGGCAAAGTCTGGCTCTTTAATAACAAATCAGTAGCATTTTGAGGCCAAGAACCTTATATTTTCATTTTGTTTTTTTCAGCATCTAACAGAGCAATATGAGTCATAATAAAATGTGCTGACAGTTAACAGGAGGAGCATTTGAGATAGATCTTTAAAGATGACTTGGAGTTTACCAGTCAGAGCTAAAGAGCTTGCATGCTAATTCAACTTGCAGTCAGTCTTCTATTTTTCTTTGTGTTTTTAAATATATAAGTGAATAGCTTACATTTATTCACTGGCTTGTAAAAGCTTACTCATGTCCCCAAGAGAAGTCTCTCCAAAACAATTGGGAGAATAAGCAAAATGAACTTGTAAGTTTCATAAGTTTAAAGTCAACAGAAGATGAGAATATAAAGGTAACTTTTTCAAAGATGTTTATTTTTTAAAACATATAAAACCATTTTCCACCTGTATTATATAAGATGTTATACACTCTCTTCTAATTTTTGTGGATTTTCTTCTATACAAGGCACTGTTTCAGTTTTTCTTCTATATCTAGGACAAAAACTTATAATTATGAGAATTAAGCTAAACAACACTTAAAGTATCTAAGTACTTTAGTTTTTGTACTTAATTATCTTTCTACTTAAGGAAGAGACTGCCTTTCATCTCTATAGTTTTAGCATCTAGCACAGTGTTTGATCTATAATATGTGCTAAATAAGTGTTTTTTGAATCCCAATAGAAAATTAATGAAAACAGGGTCAAAGTAAAAAGAATTTTAAACAATTAGAAATCAAAGGAAACTAGACTCAAGAAGATATAAAAGAAGTATCTAAGAATTTTATTACATTGTTCTTTCTTCAAATACTAGTTCACAAATGAGTTTTCTCCATCAACCAGATTTTCATGCCTAAAGTCTAAATAATGACTCAGAAGGGAAATCTGACATTATCTAGTTATAATTTTCCAATAAGAATATTGAGGTGATATAAATAATTTGTGATAGATTGAGAGTTGGAAATTCAATCTCTAAACATATAATTCACAGTCATTTTTTCTCAGCCAAACATATTGATTGTAAGGCCACTAATATTTCTGTCATCTACTTTCTTAGGGTTGTAAAAGACAAAAGTATAAAATAGGTTATTATGCATGATCAAATTGTCTTCATGTTTTTAATCCAGCAAATATTTATTTGGTGTTTCTGTCATGTGCTAAAGTTCTTTGTGAATATAATAAATCATCTAAATCAGTAAAACTACTTATATGATAGATCCATTGGTGTCACAAAATATAAGCAGTTTCTAAAACTGTTTATTTTACAGTTTACTTAACTGCTTTCCTAAATTACTCATCCCTTTGATCATCCAAAGCCTGTACATCTCTCACTTCCAAGGCCAGGTTTTGTTTAATAAAAGGTACCTAGGACGTTGAAAGCTCTGATTTCAGTTCTGGCTTCACCTCTAACTTAAGCCCCAATACGATAGAAAAGCTTGAAGTCTCTTTGTCTATAACACAAGGGCACAGATGATTTCTGAGTTCCTCTCTGGCTTTAAAAGTTATATGGGGCTACAGAGAGCACTTTGCCTGACCTCCCCCTTCCTTTCAGATTTCCTGCTGTGTTCCATACCTACTACCATATAATTTGGTGCTTGGAAAATGATGTATGCAGCTTTGTGTGACTTTTACTCTGCTCATTGTATGTTTTTCTTTTTCTCTAAACAAATTGCAAAATCTTCAAAAAAGGATGTGTTTAATATCCTTTAGTTTCTCTCACTTACTGACTAGTGATACCAAAAATGCACTTGATACTTGTCAGTTCATTTAATAAAACAAATGTTCAAAAACTTAAGCTTGGGAAGCAACTAGATGATGATCACTAGTAGTATTGTATAAAAGAGACCCATTGCTTTACCTAAGAGCTGATATTTAAGAGGTGGGTAGAGTCGTCAAAACTTTCCATTGCTTTCTCCCAGTAGACAGACTTGGCCATAGGGATGTCCTAAATATGTCAGTCACGCCTCTCTGCCCTCTCTCTGTAAGAATTACATTTGCCCACGCCTACCCTCAAGGAAATAAATAAGTGAAGTTTAGATTACCAACACTAACCCCTGCCAGAAAAAAGGAGAGACCAACTGGAGAAAATGGCAGTGTGATGACAAACGGTGTGTATTTTCTTCCTTATGTCACCTCTCCTTCCGAACTTCCAGTTAATCTGGTACAGCTCTCCTCATTCTGAATTGATCTGTCTCTCCTATATGTGCCCTCATCCTCACATAAGGCTTGAGAAATAGTTTTTAATATCCGAATGGCACTTCAGAGTTTATGGTCTTATTTGATCCTCCTGAGAACCTCCTGAAGTATGGAATTTAGCATCTGAATGGTGCAGAGTGAGGAAATTGAGTGCTTGAGTGAATGAGAAAGACTGAGATAAGAATTCCGGCCCCCTCAGGGAATGCTTTCAAGTAACTATACAAAAGTGGAAGAAGCCACATAATCATTATGTACCTTCCTTTTCCATGTGTGTCTTAGTTTTCTTTCTTTTACATATTTTTTTTTCTTAAATCTACTTCCCATTATACTGATGCTGTTTAAATATAAGATAATATATAGGAGACTCTAAACTCTGAAATAAAAACTGAGAGCACTCTTTAAAAAAAAGCAATATGTCCTCCATTATGGAAATACAATGAATATATAGAATATATACTGTAGTGTGAACAATATGAATTTTGTGAATATAAGCTTTTTCCAGGTTGGTAAAATTCAGAGGGAGTGAACTTTTCTTTTGAAATGCTGGGTCTAATTTTCTCTTTTTGCTGCACGGTGGTAAGTTTTCAGGGGGATTCTCCCAGAACTGGTACAAGAGGTTGGTGAACTCTCATCTCTTCCACATCCCTGACCTTGGCTTCTTAGAATATCAAATTTTCTTTTTAAATACTCTGCAATTAATCAAGTATAACCAGGTTAATTTTAAAGAACATATGCTAAATATTCCCATAATTTGTAATGTTCTCATACCCAGTTGAGCTATGATTGGCAAACTGGTTACCTTTGCTCCTTTCTTCTTATGAAACCCTGAAGATAGGTACTAATCCATTCCGATTACTATATAATAATAATGATAAACTAAAGACAAAATCCCAACTATTAGCTTTCATCTGTGGTTATGCATAAAATATCTGCTTTTGGCAAATGACACTATGTGCAAATTTAAGAATTTCTGTGCTACAGGAATTACATAAGGTATTCATACATGCCTCAAATAGAGATTTCCCCTCTTTTTACCACCCTTCTTGCGTTTAATGCTCAGGAACCCTATAAATATAGTTATAAATACATTTTCAACCTTTTTTTTCTTTTTGTTAGTATTCTTGTTTTAAAATTTCCCTTGTCATGATTGCCAATATCAATGAATACATAATATTATGGCTCTCACATTAAAAAATGTTTTGTAAAATACATTTCATTAACAAGCATTAATTAAAGAAATTGACATTGCTTTTGGTGTCATTGCAACATTCTTAAGGTTGGTGCCCTTAGGTAATTATCACTGTGTTCCTCTAGGACCTAATAGTTAGCATATACTTGCTGCCTTAGGCCTCTTTGCATTTGCTGTGAGCAAAACTGTCCATCCATCTGAATCAGCCTATTCAGTCTTAAAAATGGATGCGGGTAATATATTCTGTGCGCAGCTATACAGGTTTTTAAACTCCTGTTATTTCAGAAAGAAAATTGTCTAGAAGTTCCCTCTTTCTCCCACTCTCTTGCTCTCTGCAAGAATTTTCTAGTTGGTTTTAGGTTGTTTCAATTTTGGTGACCATATATTTGCGTATTAGCCTAGTGTTAATTTCAGGAGAGCATCATCCTTTAGGAGCCCTGTCCTTAGGAATAAACTGTGAAGTTAATAGATTAATTTGACATAAAATAAATAAGTTGCGATGGTCTCCAAGGGCACAAAAGGAAAGTTAGCAACTTGAGAAGATTCAGTGATAGAACCTCTTAGAGCCAACATGATCGTTATGAATGCATTGCTGTGTGTCTAAACCCAAGAAACTGGGCATTTGTGGATTAACGGCACAATTCTACTGTCTACTACTAAGTATGAAATCTTACTTGACTTGGAAGTGGGTAAACTCTAGAAATTAAAGAAAAGAAAGCTGATAAAAAAGGGGGAATTGTTTTTTTTAGGCACATAAGAACACATTACATAACTTCAGTAACATTCCATGCTTTAAGTCAACTGGGAGACAGGAAAATGTTTCCTTTATCTTTTGAAGAGACAAAACAATGCAGTTTTATTTTCACCATTTTGTGGAAAAGTATACATATACCTCACATTTCATGAACTCCTGAAGTATATATGTCTAACTCATAAACCATTCAAGGTAATTCTTCTTTTGCTTGAAGGATTCAATTACAAAACATGGCCTCAAATGAAAAAAAGTAATTCTCAAGGTGTATTTGCAATAGGTACTATGCTGTGTCTGTATTAACTTTTATTTTATTTCTTTAAAAACATTCACTGAGTTTACCTGGGCTCTATGGATCTCCAGGATATTAAAATAATGGCAATTTCATGATCAGCTAATTCTCCAAAAGTAGAAAATGTGAATTTCAGGAAGCATGGGAAGGCTGGGGTATCCTTTTAGGATAAAGCATGTCATGAGGAATTGCACTGGGTGACCTTTGAGTCTCTGGAACTCTGAGAGGAACAATTCTCATTCCCAGATAGATGTTGGAAAGTAACAATCTAGTGAATGTGGAGAGGGTGACACTGGATATGCCTAATCAAGAATAAATGAATGTAAGGTTCCAGGAATTAAACAAAAATATATTGGGCAAACAACATACAGAGCAATAGTCCAGGAAATCAACCTACTCACTTTCAAAAGGTGGAAATCAGCTTAGGTAGAAGTGCTACTGTATTGAGGAACAGAACTCCAAGTTCAATATCCTATTAAACTTTATAGCAAACAAGTTTAGAGATTCTGCCCAGTCACAGCCATTATTTCTTTACCTGCCTCCTCTGCAATAATCAGACTTGGCAACCATTTAGACTGGTGCATTTCTCTCACTTATAGCCTTGGTTGATTAAACCAGAGACCTCACAGAGTCTCTTACTAGAAATGTGTACATGGAAACCATTGTTGTTTTGAGTGGCTGAACCAGTAAAGCACAAGTTCAGGAAGCATAAAATAACCATTTTTTATCAAACATATGAACCAGAGAGGCCAAGAGGAAAAAAATAAAGATGACACACGGGGAATAAGAGAGATGTTAAAACAACAGTCAAGATGGCATGGAGTCTCCCATTTTAGCGTCTTCCTGGGGCCTGCCTTCCCCGCTTGGGCTCCTGTGAGACAGCTGGAACCTAAACTGCCTCTGCCTCTTTTCCCCCTAAAGCCAGTTTATGTAGGTCACCGTTTGATGGATCCTGAAGCTTGACTCAAATATTTTTTTCTCTTAGGCAGCGAACTGCTCACTTTTTTTTCATTTCCTAATGAATTACATTTACCTCTATTAATAAGTAGAGTGTGCAGAGGTGGACAGTGTCACCTAATTACATGCAGAATGAGAAATCTATTACTAGTTATTAACAAAAAGAAATGGAAGGCAGAAAAAAATCATTGTTATTGTTGCTATAGCTATTTACTTCCCTACTATTACTGATTAGTCTCAAAATTAAAGTTATTGTAAATTATATTTAATTTTAATACGTAGTATTAAATATTTAAAATACAAAAATACAAAGTTATGATTCTTTTAAGAAGGTACATTTTTTTAATCTTACGAAAGAAGAAAATATGTATATGACTAGATTTGGAAATTATTTATTCACTGTGGTTAACCCATCATATCACTTTGATGTATACGAGAAGCATCTAGAAAGTTTGCCAAGAATATGCAGGGAGTGGATACGGGTTAACAATTCTAATACTGCTATACAGTCATGTGAAACTTAACGGGGGATACATTCTGAGAAATGTGTCATTAGGCAATTTCGCGGCTGTGCAAACATCATAGAGTGCACTTACACAAACCCAGGGTAGCATAGCCTACTACGCACCTAGGCTGTACGGTATAGCCCATTGCTCTGAGGCTACAAGCTTGTACAGTAAGTTGCTGTTTGAACCAACATGAAATTAAGTCAAGCACAGGGGAAATGATGTGATCAAAAGATGCAGTAAACGCAAGATGTGTGGGGCTGCTGCCAGCTTAACAGGGCATTCTATTTTACACAAGTTTTATAAGTATAAAGAGTACACGTAAAAAATGGTAACTCTAGTAAATGCATAAACCAGTAATATGGTCATTTATTATCAGTGTTGAGTATATGTACTGTGCATATATTTTTATATAACTGGCAGCACAGTAGGTTTGTTTTATAGCAGCGTCACCTCATACATATAATGTGTTACACTATGATGTTTAATGGCTATGATGTCACTAGACAATAGAAATTTTTGTGGAACTGCCATTGTATATATGGTCATTGATTGAAGCATCCTTAGGCACTGCATGACTATCTCTGCACATTGGAGTTGAACAATTAAATAAATGATGGTAGGTGGTAGGAGCCATATTTCTCACTGACGATGTGGGAATTTATAGGTAAGCAGAGAGAAGAGGCGAGGGTGACTTGTGTGATAGAATAGCATTGGAGAGAGACATCAGGAAGATCTCACATTTAATTTAATATATTTAGTTTAACAGCTTAAATACAGATGATCACATATTAAAATACTTATATGTATGTACATAGGTTAGTATAAACATCTGTATGTTCTTCCTCTATCAGCTTGGAGTACCTAAAAGAAATGGCACCCTGGAAGCAATGAGCACACCTAGCACAGAGATCTTGGTATCTAATGCCATTCTTTAATGAAAGGAAACATGTCTCCTCAGACAAATGACTGGAGCAGGAAAGGTCATCTCAGAGCATCTCATAGTGCCAGAAAGTAAGGAAGTACTAAAAACAAATAAACAAACAAACCAAAAAAAAACAAAACACATTAATGGAAAATATCAAAGGAGCATAGAAGACAACTGAAAGACTTCCCAATGGCTAAAACTGGAATAATTTGAGCAAACAAAGTAGCATTAGATTATAGCCCAAAGCGTAAAATCAATACCTATGAGTCCTTACTGATATAAATAAATAATTGAATAAAGTATTAAAGTAGGAGAGAACAGAGAACTCCTCCATGCATAAGAATTCAAAATAATTTATGTAGATGCTCTGCCCTAATGGAGATATGGACTTAAGTGTCCTGTGAACATAGTAACTCCCTTTCAAAAAGTGCAGTATGGAAGGGAGAAAAAGAGTAACTTTACAGTGAAGAAACCCGATAAACACTTCCTCAGTCAGGCGATCAAGGTCAACGTCAACAGTCACAAATCATGTTGATATGTACCCTTGATATGTGACATAAGTGGAAATTTACCTTTTCCATTTTCTTCCCTGAAACTTATAACCTCAGTCTAATTATGGGAACAACTCGAGATAAGTTCCAAATGTGCCAGTGTTGTTGCACTGTTCATAATACTTTACCAGTACCCCTGAAAATTATAAAGGTCATCAAAAAAAATAAATTGTGAGAAACAGTCACAGGCAAGAGGGGCCTAAAGAGATGTGAACATTAAATGTACTGCTGGATCCTGGAAAAGACAAAGGGCATGAGGAAAAGCCTGAAGAAACCTGAATAACAATAATGCATCAATATTAACTGTAAACATAGCATACTAACAGAAGATGTTTATAATATGGGAAAATATGTGAGGGACATAAGTGGATTATCTGCACTGTCTTCATAATTTTTCTGTGTACCTGAAATGGTTGTTTAAAAAATTAAGTCTATTTTTAGGGGCAAGAAGTAGATTCTGGGACCTTATGTAAGATTCTTATGTAAGAGGTCTGAAGTGGACTACTGATGATTCTGGTTCCTCTGGTCTACAACCACACTTGGAAGAGCACTGCCTTGGTTTATGAATTTGTTGAGTGTAGAAACTGGTTCATTGTTGTAGCCCCAAGCGTCAGGTGGAAGCATGTAGCAGGCAACCAGTGAATAAAATGCCTCCTGACTTGATTTAATTTGTCATTAGCAAATATATTTGTTATATTTCTAATTAAGACAAAAATGGATACGTATTTTCCTCTGATCATTATTGTTTTAACAAGCTTCTTTTTATAGTTTTATTTTTCTGTATGGCTATTTATGTTAGGTATATCTCCATAATGTTTATGTGTATTAAATTTTCATTTCTTCCCGTAATCATTCATGGAACTATTAATAACACATTGATGCAATTTGTTACATGTAAACTACATATATTTGTATACAAATAAGAATAATCAATAGAGACCTAACTATAAAAATTGCTATTTAAAGAATCTGTATTTGCCATCTACTTTCTTCCTTGTTATGAGGATACCTGAGCCCTACCTGAATAATCAAAGATAACTTTCTTATCCTGAGATACTTAAGTTCATTATATCTGAAAAACTATGCCATATAAGGTGACATTTACCAGTTCCAGAGATTAGGGCATAATATCTTTTGGAGTGCTATTATTTGACCATGATTAATAATGAATCTAGAACTCCCCCTTTAGTCTCTCCTTTGCTATCATGACATTTTATCCTACCTCTTAATTTCAGATATCATTGCTTAGTTGAGAGTACCAATGTCTTTACATTTTCAGCTTCCTTCTCTTCCAAATTCTGTTCTCTTCTTCAACTGCTTAGTATTCATTTCTACAAGGCTTATTTCACATCTTGTAAAATTCCACATTGCTGAAATCAAAGTCATAAATAATTCTTCAATTTGCTCTCCTACAAAATTTAGTATTTTTCTTAGTTTTATTATAAATCACAATCTACTTATGCTTCTACTTAACGGTTCCCATCTTTGGAACCCCAGCATATTTAATAAAGCATTCATGTAAAGTATATCATTTATCCTATAAAAAGTATATCATTTTCATCAATTTGAGAATGTTCAATTAACATTACATGTAGTCCCCTAGCTTTAAAAATAATCATCCATGTACTAATGACTGCAAACATACACTTTCATCTCTCATGGCTTCTTCTTAACTCCACACTAGTGATTCACTTGCCTAGGCAATACCTTCATCTGAATGTCCAATAAATACCTCAGAGCCAGTTATGGTGAGAATATACCAGTTTTGAGTCACTGCCTTGGTCTATTGCAGCATGACAACTCTGCTGACTCCCAGAGTCTGGACATTTAGGTAAGAACCCAAGCTTAGGATTTCCACCACAAGTTTGTGCTTTGCTCGCCCTGGGGCACCTTTTAAAACAATCACTTAGAGCTGAGCCTGTGAAAAGCTACTGACCTCACAGATAAAGCATTTGGTAAAACCCAGCACCCATTTATGATAAAAAGTTCTCAGCAAAGCAGGAATAGAGGAAACATACCTAAACATAATAAAGGCCGTATATGACAAACTCACTGCCAGCATCATTCTCAATGGGCAAAAACTACAAGCGTTCCCCTTAAGAACAGTAATAAGAGACGAATGTCTGCTTTCACCTCTCTTATTCAACATTGTCCTGGAAGTCTTAACCATAGTAATGAAACAAGAAGAAGAAATAAAAGGCATCCAAATTGGAAAGGAATAAGTAAAATTGTCTTTATTGCAGATGACATGATACCGTACATAGAGAACCCCAAAGATTCCACCAAGAAACAACTAGAGCTGATAAATGAATTCAGCAAAGTGGCAAAATACAAAATTAATACCTGGAAATCAGTTGTATTTTATATGCCAATAATGAACGAACAGAAAGGGAAATTAAGAAAACAATCCCATTCATGATTACTTCAAAAAGAATAAAATACCTCCAAATAAATCTAACCAAGTATGTAAAAGATCTGTACTTGGAAAATTATAAGACACTGAAGAAAGAAATAGGAGAAGATACAAACAAGTGGAAGCACATAGTATGTTCATGGATAGGAAGAATTAACATCATTAAAATGTCCGTGCTACCCAAAGCAATCTATATATTCAATGCAATTCCTATCAAGATTTCAATGACATATTTCACAACTACAAAAAATATTTCAAAAATTTATATGGAACCACCAAAGACCCCATATAGCAACAGTGATCCTGAGAAAGAAGAATAAAGTTGGAAGAATCCTATCGCCTGGTATCAAACTATACTATAAGGCCATAATAATCAAAACATCATGGTGCTGGCATAAAAACAGACATATAGATCAATAGAACAGAATAGAGAGCACAGAAATAAACCCACACCTTTCTAGTCAATCAATATTCAACAGAGGAAACAAGCACATACAATGGGCTAAAAATGGCTCATTCAATAAATGGTGTTGAAAAAATTGGACAAATATGTGCAGAAAAATGAAACTAGACCACCTTCTTACATCACACACAAGAATAAATTCAAAATAGATTAAAGGCTTAAATGTTAGGTCTGAAACCATGAAACTCCTAGAAGAAAACATAGGTAGAAATATCCTCGGCACTGCAATATTTTTCTGATATCTCTCCTCAGGCTAGGGAAACAAAAGAAAAAATAAGCAAATGGGACTATATAAACCTAAAACAATTTTGTACAGCAAAGGAAACAATCAACAAAATAAAAAGATAACCCACAGAATGGGAGAACATATTCACCAATATACCTGATAAGGGGTTAATATCCAAAATTTATGAAGAACTTATAAAACTCACACCAAAAAAGCCAAACAATCCAATTAAAAAATGGTCAAAGGACCTGAATAAACACTTCACCAAAGAAGATATACAGATGGCCAATAGACATATGAAAAGACATTTAATGTCACTAATCATCAGAGAAATGTACATTAAAACCACAGTGAGATAACATCTCATACTGATCAGAATGGTTATCATCAATAAACCAACAAACAATAAGCACTGATGAGAATGTGGAAAAAAGGGAGTCCTTCTAAACTATTGGTGGAAGTGCAGATTGGTGCAGCCACTGTGGAAAGCAGCATGGAAATACCTCAAAGAATTAAAAATGTACCTGCCTTTTGACCCAGTGATCCCACTTCTGGGAATATATCTGAAGAAACCCAAAACTCTAATTCGAAAGATCATAAGTACCCCTATGTTCATTGCAGCATTATTGACAATTGCCAAGATGTGGAAGCAGCCCAAGTGACCATCAGTAGATGAGTAGGTAAAACAATTATGGGACATTTACACAATGGAATGCTACTCAGCTGTGAGAAGAAGAAAATTTTGCTCTTTGCAACAGTATGGATGGAAATGGAGAACACTGTGCTAAATGAAATAAGCCATTCAGAGAAAGACAAACACTATATGATTTCACTCATATGTGGAATCTAATGAACAAACTGAAAAGCAAAACTAAAAAGCAAAATAGAGACAGACTTGTAGATAAAGAGCAGACTGACAGCTATGGGGGGAGGTTGGGGGTGGAGGGATCAAGCAAAAAAGAAAAAGGACTCATGGAATTGGACAACAGGGTGGGAATTGCAGGAAAGGAGAGGGGTATACAGGGGATAAATGGTAATGGAAAAAAATAAAAAAATAAACTTACTGACCTTTTCCCCGACCACTTTATAAATAATAGATGTTTGCTACTTTGCTCTCTCTCTTGCATTTTCATGACCTGGGACAGAGGACTGTCTTTGTTCCAGTTCCTTGTATCTTCCACCCATTTCTGGAATCTGTAATGAATAAATCTGATGACTTGACTTCTTCTGTGTTGAAATTACTATGTTTTGCTGTGTATAATGTGCACCCATATTTTTGTACACAGTATACATGGGATTATTATATCCATGGCATGTAATCATTATGCCCATGTATAATGGTCAAAAATTTGGGCTAGTAGGTGTGCATTATACATGGTAAAATATGATATACTTTCATTCAAAATGACCCCAGGGTTTTTGCTTCCCCAAAGTGGGAGCTCAAATGCTGAGGGTGATACCTGCCAATCCCATGTCAGTGGCTTGTGCCTCATCATTAAGCAGGTCATAGTCTGCATATTAGTTTTTTAAAAAAAGATTTTATTTGTTTTTTAGAGAGAGGGGAAAGGAGGGAGAAAGAGAGTGAGAAACTTCAAGGTGTGGTTGCCTCTCAGGCACCCCCTGCTGGGGACCTGGCCAGCAACCTAGGCACGTGCCCTGACTGGAAATTGAACCAGCAACCCTTTGGTTCACAGTCTGGCACTCAATCCACTGAGCCATACCAGCCAGGGCTGCCTATTCTTAACTTAATACACCAGCTATTGTCCCCCCAACAGTCCAACATACTCAGCAAGAATAAAGAGCTAGCCACATTTTCATAAAGGCCTTTCATCAGGTCAAGGAAGCTCAGGCTAAGAAAGCTTCCTTCTATTCCTAGTTTGTTGAATGTTTTTATCACGGATTTTTGTCCAGTGCTCTTTTTAGTTATACTGAGATCATCATAAGGTTTTCGTCCTTTATTATATTAATACTATAACATTGATTGACTTTAGGATTTTAAACCAACCTCATATCCCACTTAATCATGGTATATAAACATTGTTATGTTAGTGAATTTGGTTTGCTATTAATTTGTTGAAAATATGTGTGTGTGTGTGTGTGTGTGTGTGTAAAGAATATTGATCTATAATTTTCTTTTTTTGTGATATATTCTTCTGGTTTTAGCATCTGATTAATACTGACCTGATAGAATGAGCTGGATGTGCTCCCTTTTCTTTTATGTTTTAAAAGATTTGGGGAAAGATATTAACTCTTCTTTAAACTTTTGGTAGAATTCACTGATAAATCCATGAGGCCTAGGTTTTTCTTTGTGGCAAAATTTTTGAATTACTGATTCAATGTCCAATTTATTATTGTTCCATTCAGGCATTCTATGTATTCCTGAGTCAGTTATGATAGTTTTTGGCTTTCTAGAAATTTGTTCATTTCATCTACATTATCTAGTTTCTCAATTGTTCATAATATTCTCTTATAAGCCTTTTATGTGCATTTTAAGATCATTGGTGATGCCTCATTTTTTCTTCTTGATCTGTTATTTGATATTTTTCTATTTTCTATTTGTCAATATTGCTTATTCATGAAATCCACTTTCATGAATTTATTTCAAAGAATTAAATTTGGCTTGATTAATTTTCTTGCCTGCATTTTCTTTAGCTCTCTTTAATCTTTAATATATTCTTCTATCTTCTTTCTTTGGGTGTAGTTTTTGTTTTACAACAGAATTTTAATGTTTCAAACACAGTAACCTTTGATATTGTGCAGCATTCTGTTTCTTATATTCTTTTTCTTAGCATCTCCTACCCAACATATCATTTATCCTCTTATTTAATTGGTTTCCCTTGCCCTACTAATTCTAGTTTTTGGCTTATCCTCACTTCCTGGACCTTTAAAAGTTGAAGATCTTCAAGGATTTGTCTTAACTCCTTTCTTTTTTTTTTTTTTCCCAATTGTAGTGGATGCTGTCACTTTCTTCTCAAATTCAGCATGGAAGGACCCAATCTCCCAGATGCTGAGAATGTGGCAGAGAGCCCTTATCTTTGGGAGGGGACTTATTTTGATAATTACTCAACCCAGGACTATGAAAGCCCAAAACCATCATTAAATTTGGACAATTCTTAAGTTCTGTTCTGGTTTCTGCTTCCCAGTGGTATCACCTGAGCCCTTTTTATATTTCATTATAGCCCAACCCCTCCCACTGCCCAATCCTGACTTTCTCTTTTATGTGTTTTGATCCTGAGGACTCTCTATTATACTGCCTATGTGCTAATTCCCATTTCAGAGTCTGATTCCCAGGAAACTCAAAGCACAACATAATTGTATACTATTTTCATAGGAGATTATACCACATAAATGGTTTCCTTTTCCCTCTATATGCTGACGATCAGCAATTCTTTTTTTTTAAAGATTTTATTTATTTTTAGAGAGAGGGAGAGGGAGGGAGAAAGAGAGGGAGAAAAACATCAGTGTGTGGTTTCCTCTCATGTACCTCCTACTGGGCGCCTGGCCTGCAATACAAGCATGTGCCCTGACTGGTAATCGAACCAGTGACCAATTGGTTCACAGGCCAACGCTCAATCCACTGAGCCACACCAACCAGGGCAAATTCTTATCTCTATTCCAGACCTTCTCTAAACAATATATCTCATGGCTATCTCAAAATAGTCACCTGGATACCTCACAGTCAGCTAAAAATAAGCTTGCTAAAAATAGAAATCATGATTTCTATTCTGAAACTTTGTCCTTCAGCCCTGTTAGTGTAGTCAGAATATATTCTAAGAAAGTACCTTTGGTCCAGAGTTTTTTGAGACCTTAGTATCATGTATAAGACTCTTCATATGGTCACCATAATACTGAAGAGATAAGTAGAGGTCCGGAGGTCTAATGTAAGCCATTTTCCTAAGCACTTTATATATATTAACTCATTTGTTTCTCACAGCAACTCTATGAAGTCAACATTTTGTATTATAACATCTTATATTTTTATGGAAAGTTCCCATACAAAAATATATAAATTGTCCAAGGTCCTAACATCAAAACAAGGGTTTGTCCATCAATACTATATATCCAAAAATTTATATACTAATTATTTTCTAATACTGCTTCACTGACACAAGTATTGGTTTGAACTTTGAGTGTATTTGGGCAAGATGATTGGGTAAAAGAAACAGCTCTTCATATCTGTTGTAGCAGGTAAGAACCACAATGGCTAGGGACATGTTATTTGAAAGTACTTTTATTTTAACATCTTCTGGGACTTGCTGACAAGAATGTCAGCCCCTCATGACCAGAAAGCCCAAAGTCTGTCTAAATAAGCTCATACTATGTCCTTTTCTGTTAGCGTGTTTGGAATAATACTACACAAAATGTAAAACTTATTTACCTATTTATCATTCATCTATATATCCTCATACGTGAATATTAAGGTCAAAGCCTTTATCCATCCATCCATCATATCGGTAAATGCAAACTAGAAGTCAACACTTGAGTGTTATCATTGAAATCTCTATCTCTCTCACAGTCCTACATGTAATCAGTTTTCAAGTCATATTAGATCATGAATGCTTCTAAAAGTCACTCACTTTTCTGCCTCCAGAGCATGACTCTTTCCACTACCCCTATAACTGCCCTAAGTCTATACTCACGCCCACCCTCGATGCCAGCTTCTTGCTCATGGACCTTGCAAAGACTTCCTACCTGCTCTCTCTCTATCAGCTCTTGCTTTCTCAATCTGCCCCTTTAAGTTACTTAGATCAATATCTTCAAAACACAAATCTGATCACATCAATTTCCTGCTTAAAACCTTTCATCAATTTCCCATTACTCTTTTTTTTTTTACAGTTTATTCTATTTTATTTTTTTGATTGTTGGTCAAACACAGCTGTCTCCACTTCCCCCTCCCACCCCCACCTCCCACCCTCAATCCTACCCCCTTTGGTTTTGTCCATGGGTCCTTTATACCTGTTCCTTGACCACCTTTCCCCTTCTTTCCTCCTGTTATTCTCCTCTCCCCTCCCCTCTGGTTACTATCAGTTTGTTCTTTATTTCAGTATCTGTGGTTCTATTTTGCTTGCTTGTTTTGTTAATTAGGTTCCACTAATAGGTGAGATTTCTCTTTATTCTTAAGAGAAACACCAAAATCTATAATGTGGCTTCCAAAGGGGCTTATCCTGGTTTTTCTTGACTATCTTTCCAGGGTCAGCATATTCCTCCTCTGTCCACATTCTTTCAGGTCAGTTAGCATGCACCATGCCTCTTCCTACCTCAGGACCATGCACATGTTGCTTTTTCTCCACAGAAAGCGCCGAACCCCATACCTGAGTGGACTTATATTTCAGATTTTCATTCAATCAATACTTTCTTGAGAAGACCTGTATAACAGCTAGAAGTAGATTAGTGTTCCCTATTAGAAACACTCATAGCACTATGCCATTGTTTTTCATAGCTAATTTGTCCATCAGTTGGTTTGTTTTTCAGGTAAAGCTCATGTAACCTTTTTTGAGGGTGACTGTGGCCTGAAAGGAAGTCCCTGCTTCCCATCACGCTGAGCTTCTCTTCAGTGGACAACGGCCCACAGGCAGGAGAGGC